>JAYMSP010006908.1:0-10841 GCA_036897095.1 Plantago elongata
ATATATATATATATATATATATATATATGTCATTATAAATGTCTATGTTTTTAAATTTTTTTAACATTTTCAAGCTATTTACACTTTCATGTGCATGTGTCCCTCAAAATTTTACAAACTTGGGGGAAAAACTTAATTGAAAATTTGTTTTGCAAAGGAAGGAGTATCTTATATGAAGATGATACATGTATATGTGAACGATCTCTGTTTTTGAGATACAAAGAAAGACTAATGAATACATATTTCCTAAACATCATAAATCACATCATTAATATTTTAATACCCAAAATTCTCTAAAACATCCTCCCATGCTCATTTTTTCGAATGAAAGAATGTCTTTTTCACATCACATAATACTCAACTTCATCAGGATAGAGATCTCAACTTTTATACAAATTACAACGTTTCCAATTGCGGGTTCAACAAGTTCGAGGATGGCAATAAACATGTTGAGCTTTGCACTTTCTCAATCAATCAGTGTCATCACTAATCCTCGTTGAAGGAGGAGCAACGAGTATACATCGACAGGAAATGTGAGTAGTGGCATGGCTCAATGCTCGAGGACTACTTCCAAGAGAAACCAATGTACATGCCAAAGTAATTTCGTCGGAGTTCAGATTGGATCGTCCATTGTACTTGAGGATAGTTGAAGTTGTGACCGCATATGATATGTCGTAGGTGCTCTCGGCATGCGCCCCTAACAAACTTGTAGGAGGGGCGACACATCAATGGGAATGCTTGCATTTGCCGTGGTCGCCAATGTTGTGGACGAGTACACACGCATAAGTGATTCTTTCTTCGTACGCTGCTCTACAAGTTTTGTGATTCTATTTATGTAGTTTTGATTCGACGTATATGCGGAGGGCCAACTATGAACATGTCAATCAACTTCTCGGTGCCGGGCGAGGTTTTCTTGACATGCTCGGGTTCATCGATTGTCTACATTGGGAATAGAAGAATGGTCCTGTGACATGGAGAGGTCAGTACTCAGTACCAAGGTAAAAGTGGTACGCCGAAGCTAGCTCTAGAAGTCGTTGAATCACCCAACACTTAGATATGACATTCATTTTTGTAGTATCGGGCAGATGAATGATCTTATTATTATTGCATGTTCACCAACATTCAATGATTTATTCAACGAAATTGCGCCTCAGTTACCGATCATGATTACACAATAGGATATACACCAGTTGGATTTATCCGGCGTGGGCAACAAGTCCATAAAAAATCCTACCGCTCACAAAGGACCCAAGTTTGCACAAATGCAAGAGGCATGTGAAAAGATGTGGAGCACATTTGAATGTCTTTAAGCACGTTTTGCTATAATTCGCAACCCAACATTTGCCCATACCATACTCCTGGTTGGTAAGATCATGATAAAATGCTTTTTGAGAATGAAAGACATACTCATGTAAACTTCAAAATTTATGAGAAATGTGAGATATTGTACTTAAAGTTGAATTTTATTAATATTTGTTGTTCACCGTGTCGTAATATTTGTTGTTCTCTGCTATCTTTTGTATTAGTAATTTATGTTGTAATGCTTGTTCTCTGTTTATATTCATAATTTTTATTGTTTGATTTTTGCTGTTCGATTTGAATTTACAAGAAAAATACTATCTATATTCCACTTCAAATCTTCTATACATTTGTATATTCTTGCTAATACAACTATTACCATAAATTTGAAAAACAAAAGCGACCAACCGGAACGAGTATTAAATAAATAAAACCTTTGAGCAAGTAATTGAAGAAAAGACGAAGATATCCATCATCCTGTTGTACGAGTGGCTAGACTGTGGTTAACTTTCAATTAATATCTCTCTGCTCTGCAAACTAAAATGGCTTCTCTTTGTAATTTTCGTTCATCTTATCCTTCCTCCTATGGCGCCTTCATTTCTCAAATCTCATCATCCACTCATTCACCAACCATTACTCTCCTCCACTATCCCAAATTGTTTGGAAACACCAAAAACCTCAGATTGTTTACATTTAATAGCAGAGCTACCAATGAAATCTCCAATTCCACATCACTCGTCCAGGAAGAAGATAAACCTAATAAGGTATCTACTAGGAATTATTGAATTACTATAATTTTACACTGGTGAATTTGAATTTGTGTACTTTAATTTTTTTTAAATGATAAATGTGACTCTTCGGACCTATTGGTTTAATACAAAGTATTTTACCAACTTAACTTGTGTAATTTAATTGTGTTTGTGGTGGATCGATTGATCGAACAGGAAATTGAAGAGAGTGTGAGAGTTCTGAAGAATGCGGCTAAGACGAAGAAAGTTTCAGCAGGAGAAATAGTTTCAGCGTTTTCAGTGCTGGAGAAGGCGAAGATTGATCCATCCACCTTTTTCGAAACGCTTGGAGGAACTCAATCTCCTGGGAGAACTTGGATGCTTGTGTTTACAGCAGAGGCTAGTAATTCCACTTTCGTATTCCGTTTCAAAAAAAATTCCACTTTCGTATTACTGTTATGCTTATCCTTTTCTTTCTTTCTTTCTCATTAGCTTAAGCACATGTTTTAAATTGGAAAAGTTGTGATTGTAGTAGTAATTGCGGGCAGTGAGTTGGTTTATCTAATAGGTTTGTAAAAGAAGATTTAAAAAAGAAATGGTTTAACTGAGAATGTTGTACATTTTAGCTCATCAGTTCTAAATTCTAATACACTTATCTCCGAAAAGTAAGTGTTTAGATGAACGCTCATCTGATAAGAAATCGTGAATGGCTGTTTAGAAAGCGATTAAAATGGACAAAATTTTAATTGGATTTTAATGTGTGTGTAAACGTGAAGTGAAGTAATGTGTGTAAACATGAAGTGATATGTGATAAGCTAGTAAGGCTGAAGCGCGTTTGGTAAATTCATAAGTTTGCATTTTTGCTTATTAGAGTGTATGTTGGTTTTGCAGAAAGGGTTGAAAGGGGGTAAATACTTCCCAATTACTGCTGTTCAGAGGTTCGATGCAGCCGTAAGACTCTCATTTAATTTTTCTCTCTTTGCCATCCACCTAAATGGATAAATGCATAATTCTTTGTATGATAATGCAATTTCAGGGAAAGAGGATTGAGAATGGAGTATATCTAGGCCCTCTTGGTTCCTTGACCTTTGAAGGGAGCTTATCATGGAAGAAAAGAATACTTGCGTTCATATTTGAGCGGATCCGGGTTAAAGTTGGTCCTCTTGATCCGTTTGAGATTAGTTTAGGTGGAAAAGATGACAGAGAACCGAGCAACAAGGATCCCTTCTTCATATGGTTCTATGTAGATGAAGAGATAGCTGTTGCTCGAGGAAGAAGTGGAGGTACTGCTTTCTGGGTTCGATGTCAACGTCTCAGCACGTAGTAATATTACTTCACGGTACATATTATAGCAATAGCATACCCCCTTCGCCGTGAGACAATTGTTACATTTTATCGTGTGTGCGTAAATATATACTCTATATTTATGTAAGTATGTTGTTTATAAATGAGACTGTTGTTAGTTAGCAGACGGGTTCCTTTCCTGTTTTGACTTTTGACATCACAGTGAGTATCATTCTATAGTAGAATTGTGAATGTGTTAAATCCATATGAATAACGTGAGGTTTGATGTCTTAAGTATTTGAGTTCAAACATATATAAAAAACGTTATTAGAAGAGTCGATTCTCAAAAGAAATCCCACAACTCGTTAAAAGCTTACTTGGCTCATTTATTTTTCTTCTTCATGTTCCATGTACTTTAATTGGAAAGTAGAGTATATAAACCTATCGAGATGGTATTACCCTATCAACATAGATTACACTAGGGATTGTATTACCCTATCGAGATTGTGTTACCCTATCAGGATTTAGATTCAAGAAATCTAATGTGGTTTTGATATTACAGTCTCTGCTCATGCTTTTCATTATGGCAATTTAACCAATTGCATAAGACTTGGCAACAAGCCAGGGAAGGTTTGGTGCGGTCGTGCACCATGAATTGTACTACATTTTCAAACTAACTACTTCATATACATTATGAATGATACACAATATTATGTAAAAAGTTGAAGTGGTGATAAAATAAAGAAAAAGAAGCAAAAAGTACATTTTTAGTGACAAATTGTATATTTTAAGTATAAGGTTGAGATTGTTTATTATTTTTTGGGTGTGGTGTATATTAGAACGGTTGGACCAAGATTTGTACTTAAACACTGGAATAATAGACAATGTTGACTATGATGTTGAGTTAACACTGTCTTCAACACTAAAAGAATAAACTGCAGCAGGCAATCAATCTTCCTCTATAAACCAAATCAATATATAAAATATATACTGGCGGTGCCGTAAAGTAGAATTATGAAAACGATGTTTTAAATCAATCACTAACGATTGATAAAACACCAAAACTAGTCCTAGAATAAGTGTAGTGAAAACCCTATTCTAGTTTGAGAATTCTTCTTGATGGTAAACACCGAGTAGCCGAAAATAAGAACCTATCAATGAATAAAGATCTCTAGAGATGATCAGTGAAAGGTGTAAGTTGCTGCGGTCAACATCCTTCTCTATATATACTTGTTGGACAGTCTCTAAGTAGAAGAGATAAATGATTTCTCAAAGACAACTTCCTTGTTCTTGTTTTCTCCAATATTTGTTTAGAAGGAAATTTCCTTAATCTTTTATACTTCAATGATTATTTCCTTCTTGCATTCTTCTTGAAATATTCTTTCAGAAATCTTTCTTGAGCCGACAGTGAGTTAATCTTCTTGATTTCTTCGACTCCAAGTTTCCAGCAAGTTAATGTTATTCATAATGTTGTCTCCAATGTTGACACACATGTAGCACAACATTAAAACTAAAAACATTGAACTTGTTAAGAAAGATAAAATTATCATCAAGTGCAGCTTGCACTTTCAATCTGCCCCTTTCATCACAAAACAATAGAAAGAAATAAGCAGCAATCACAAGCACACATTTCAAGTAAGAACAGTTCAAATCTCCCCCTAAACCACAGGCAAGCATACAAGACAAGCATCCAAGGGGAATACAAAACAAAATTCAAATCCTACAGACCATTGTCCAGAATATAAAGCAATAAAAGTTCAAATTTTCAAATAGTCTTATTCTCCCCCTTTTTTTTGAGGAAAGAAAAGACACCAAAGAGCTCCTATACTCCAAATTATTGTTGATATGTTCTTGAAGATTGGCATTCTGGGCATCTACCATCTTGATTTGATCCAAGATGAGTTTGTCATGATCAGTCAGGGTACCTGCAGAAAGGGACTCAATATTGGGAAGAGATGTTGACCCAACATGAGTGTCAACAATGGGGTCAACATTGACATTCTGAGCAACATCAACTCTAGTATTGAAGGACTTAGGTACTTCAAGAGGAGCAGGCTCATTTATAATGTCCATAGCAGCAGGTACATCAGGGTTAACCCATGGGAGATCACATATCCTGTTAGAGGTTTCCAACAATTGCCTATTCACAGAGATCAATTAAAACTTGTTTTTGATAAACCTCCTCATTACGAATGACCAAATCCTGCAGCTTCAGTACATCAAAGATTGTAGCTGGAAGAATAAGATGACATTTGGGACCCCTGTTCTTGAACTTCTCAAGATGCTGAATGATCCTTTCTCCTAGATTTACATTATGACCCATCTTAATCCTATATAACAACATTTCTGCTTCCCTACCCAGTTTGTTATTGTTGGATGTGGGTAACAAGTTGTAGAGGCATATTCTTGCCAAGACAGATACCAAAGAAGAACAATACTTCAAGTCCATTGACCCAACTGCAGGCCAAGCTTGAAGTTTTCCTAGAGTGAGTTCTTTAGCAATCTCATCAAACGACATACCAATGGGTGTTTCAACCTCTTCCCTGTTCCTATGCAGAACCACATTGATGTCCCTAGCATCTATCATAAATACCTCTCCTCTCATATATACACAGTGATGTTTCCCACCTCCTACCTTATCAAAATTCTCGGATAAATATGCATATAATTCCCTCACAACATCAGGTATCATATTGACTTACAACATAAAAAAGCTTTCTTTTCTTCAAGAACTCAACTAAATTATGAGCCTCAAGTGATTTTTCACCTATTACTCTCTCAATGTCTACCTTTCTATCCCAAAGAGTAACATATTTGTCAGTGTTTACCTCAGCATAGAAGTAGAAATTCATGGCCTTATCTTCCCAATCAGATTCATCTGCACCTTGTGCATTTTGTGCAGGAGCATCATCATTAGCTGGAGCTTCATCATCAACAGGAGGATCAACTTCCTCTTCATCCATAGAGTTATCCTCAGAGTATTCACCCAACTCATCACCCATATACTCTTTTGTGTCATCAGACCTGTCTTCCCCATTGGTGTTTTCTGGATCATCTTGAGATGTTGAGTCATCATCTTCATCAACATCCATGGGATCGGTGATGGTTTTCTCAAAATCACTTCCCTTTGCATTATGTTCTCCAACAACCTCATCTTTAGGGATAGAGGTTTCATCCTCAAAAGACTCAGTTTCATCATCACTCTTTTCTTCTTCCACCATTGTCTCCTCCCTCTGTTTAGTTTGAGCTTCTACATTTTCCTCACCATTTCCACCTTCTTCTCCCAGAGCCTCTTCTTTTTCCTCAGTTTCTCCACCATAAGTAGGGTGAATTTCATCATGTACTTCATCGATAACGGAGGAGGTGATTTTACAGCCGTTTCTGGAGACTTTTCCTTGGTACCCATCAGACTTATATCATCATCCATGAGATCAGACCCTAAATTGACTAGGGTTTTAGCAGCAACGTGAGATGGATGAGATGGAGACGAGTCTACCTCAATGATTTCAGGCTGATTTGGCCATGTTGGAACATGTGAAGGAGGTTTTGAGTGAACTAGGGACGGGGTTTTGGTTTCTATTTCTAATGCAACACCCAATTCCTCAATTGGGATCTCAAATTCTGAAGCTTTAGCACGAATAGGTTGGGGATAAACCGATTTGGAGATTTTTAAGACCAAATTGGGCTTGTTTGGTGGGTTAGACATGATCGTCTGAGGATGTTGAGAGAAGTTTGAGCAAAAGAATGTTGGAT
The DNA here is from genome assembly GCA_036897095.1 of Plantago elongata. NCBI lineage: Eukaryota > Viridiplantae > Streptophyta > Magnoliopsida > Lamiales > Plantaginaceae > Plantago > Plantago elongata. The sequence continues at coordinate 7,065 of JAYMSP010006908.1, forward strand.
GAATGTGGTGTGAAGAAGATGAACCATTTTTGTGAATGTAGGTAGAAATAGACAGTAAAATACGGAGGTTTCAGCTTCTAGTGGGGTAGTGGATAGTGAACATGTGGCAGTAAGTGGAGTTAGTGTGTTTTGTAACTGATGAAGTATGATTTTGGAATGAGATTTACTTAAAAAAAATCCTGCATGTATGTAGCAAAGCACAAATCTGATTTGTACACAACTGTTAATTCAGGATAAAAATTTGTTAGTGAGACAAAAATCTGTCAAGTCAAGATAATGAGATAAAAGGACAAATCCTAGGGAGGTCAAGTTTATCTCAATCTAAATAAGTGATAAGATACGCAATAACAAGAAAGCACATTCCCATGCAGAGGATACTGACTCCCCCTCAAACCCAAACCAAAAACATGTACAAATCACATAAGAGAAAAAGCAAGAATAATTTTTCAGATAAGTGCACCAAATATGCAACAAGAACAAGCAATGCTGACCAGAATGTTGGCCAAACAATGATGACAACATCGAAAAATCAGACCACTCTTATTGTAAGTCTGCCAGTCACTAAGCCCCAAGGAATGTAGACCCGGTTAACACCACTGATGCTGAAGGCAAGATAGAGTGGGATAGAATGCAACATGAGGGACACACATTGAATGTAGGCAACCATAGTCCCATACACCCTAACGGTATCACAAACTCTTTCAGTAAAACAGGTGTGCACATAGGACTGAATGCAGGAAGCCGGAGATCCATACACCCCAGTATCCCAATGCATGCACATTATCTGTCTCACATTTATATAAACCACCTCAAGAAAACAATCACACCGAATGCGGGCAGCCGGAACCCCACGCACCCCAATATAAAAGTAGTCTGTATCTAGTAGTTCCAGTGCATAACATCAACCATAAACATCAAAGGGGGCAACATCAAATGCGAATCAAGGCAGAGGAATAAAAAGCCATAAAACATCATCAATGAGTCTTTCAAACCTAAGCATTCCCAGAACTTTGAAACTGAGAACAAACATAGACAACACAAGAGCACAAAGAGTACATCACATAAAACAAATTAAAAACAACATCACTAAAAGACAGACTGCCAATGTTGACCGTGATGTTAAGTCAACAATGCAGTTAACAATGCAAATCAGAAAGTGCACATACCAAGAGACCTTCTTAAACTGAAGAATCTCTCTTTATCTAGTGGTTTGGTAAAGATATCTGCTAGCTGATTTGTGGTTTCTATATGCTCTATGTCAATGACTTGTTTATTGACCATGTCTCTTAAAAAATGGTGCCTAATGTTAATTGTGTTTAGTGCATGAATGTTGAACAGGGTTCTTAGATATATGAATGGCACTAAGGTTGTCACAGAACATCAAGAGGGTATCACTTTCAAAATCATAATTATGTAGCATGTTTTTCAACCAAATAAGTTGAGACACACAACTTCCAGCTGCTACATATTCAGATTCAGCAGTAGAGAGTGACAAACAATTTTGTTTCTTATACCAAGACAAAAGATTAGGACCAAGATAAAAACAACCCACTAGTAGATTTCCTATCATCAAGATCACCAGCCCAATCAGAATCACTAAATCCCACTAGATTATTGTTTGAATTACATGCAAATCATAATTCCCAAATTGACAGTTCATGACACATACCTGAGAATTCTCTTTGTAGCAGTCAGGTGAGGGATTTTGGGATTGGATTGATAATTGGCACAAACAAAAACTGAGAACATGATATATGGTCTGGTGGCAGAGAGGTACAAAAGGCTCCCAATCATTGATCAGTACAATGTTGGGTCAACATCTTCCCCAACATCGATCTTGCTGAGTTTAAGAGCAGTAGCCATGGAGTGCTGCATGGTTTTACATTGTCTAATTCAATTCTTTTGATTAGATTCTTAGCATATTTTTCCTGAGATAGAAACAGTCCATTCTGTTTTTGCTGAATTTTTAATCCAAGGAAGAAACTTAGCTCTCCAATCATACTCATTTCAAATGTACTTGTCATAGCTTGAACAAACTGATCTACCATGTCAATGTTAGTCAAACAAAAAACTATATCATCTACATATATTTGAGCAATGCAAATATATTTTCCTTCTCTTAGGATGAACAAGGTTTGATCACCATCTCCCTTTTTGAAACCGAAATCAACTAAGAATTCAGTTAGTCTAGAATACCAAGCACGAGGGGCTTGTTTAAGACCATACGAAGCTTTTCTTTGTTTTAAAACATGATTAGGATGTTTAGGATCCTTAAACCCTTTAGGTTGCTCAACATAGACTTCTTTATAAATGTAACCATTTAAGGAAACACCTTTAACATCCATTTGTTGAAGTTTGATTTTTAAACAACAAGCAATAGCTAAAAGGAGTCTAATGGATTCAAGTCTAGCAACATGAGCAAATAATTCATCAAAATCCACACCTTCAACTTGAGTATAACCTTGAGCAACTAGTCTAGCCTTATTCTTAATAACTACACCGTTTTCATCACTTTTATTTTTGAATATCCACTTAGTACATATGACATTGATATCAAGGGGTCTAGGAACTAAGGTCCAAAGTTCATTAGTTTTAAATTGGTGAAGTTCATTTTGCATGGCTTCAATTCAGTAATCATCTTTCAATGCTTCCTTCACATTCGTTGGTTCCGTAATAGAGACAAAGCAAGAAGAACTTACAGATTGGCAGAGTGTAGCATACCTGATCATTTTCTTGTAGTTCTTTCTGGTATTACTTCTTAGAGTCCTTCCAGTACTTGAGGTACCAATTACTTGAGTGGTGGTATGATCTCTGTTAGGAATATCTTTTAATATTTTGATCAATCACCATGTAACTTATCTTTAGTACAAAAATGTGACTAGTACTCTCGGTTCACTTGAACATTGTAAAGAGAAAATCACTTAGTATCTTAGTCTAGTTAAACTTGTATAGGATTATTTAGGTCTCTATTTGTAATTTTTATGTTTCGAAGATGACCGTGAAGAAGAATCCTAGCAATGGAGTTTAATTGAAGATTTGAAGATTGAGCAAGTTTAATGAAGACTCAAGGGATTAGTCTCCCCTGAAAAGTCATATTCAGAAAGCCTTGTATAGTGCATTAGCACAACACACCTCTCTGAAGCGTTGTCACTCTGAGACAAAGAGCATGCATTCTTTGTGAAGGCACATGTTTCCGTTGAAGACTACAAGACAAAGATATATTACAGTGTATTAATTACACCGACTGAAATGTCGATCCCAGAAAGTCCTCTCTGAAAAACGAGATAGTGACTTCTGAGTACTTATTTCGAGATATCAACGGATTGATTTCTGACAAGCTCAAATGGATAGTATTCGAACGACTCTTGAAATCATCTATAAATATCAACACTTAGAAGCTGAGAAATACACACACGAACTCACTCTGAACACTGAATCAATATACATATTGCACGTATTCTCTCAAGCTCTGCAACTACAGTTCTACAAGCTTACAGTCAAATAGCTCGAAGAATCTTTTGTAGTTTTAAGTGTCCTGAACCCTTAACAAGAGTTTGATTATTTGTGAAAGAGTTGAAAACTCAGACATCCTTTATGAAGTTCATTCTCCAGAACGGTTATCAACACTTAGGCCAGAAAGGAAAATCCTTCCACATACTGAACAAGTATATTAAGTTGTAATTTCTTCTCCAGCTCTCTGGATAAATAGCTGAAAAGTTATTTAAAGAGAAGTCTGACAAAAACCATATAACCAACACCATCAAGGCGTGGAGTACA
>JAYMSP010006909.1:0-10838 GCA_036897095.1 Plantago elongata
ATAATACAAATATTAAAACGACATTACACACCATCCATATATACCAACCACATCTATTTTATGTTTTAATTTCTACTATTTTTGTTTTTAATTTATTTTTTGAAGGTGTAACTTTTTGTATTTACAATATCTTTATTTAATCTATAGTATGAAATTATAATATTAAAAAAATTGCATAGGCCCCGAAAAGCTTGAGCCGGCGCCGGTTCCTGCTTAGGCCATTGACCCCTAAGGCCTGATTTTGGTTTTAGTGTAGTATTGTTCACATGTAGCTAAAACAAATTGATAGCAGTAAAGTTTCTGTTCCATACATTACATAATAAGTTTCGGCTCTCTCTGTTTGTGTTTTGAATTTTATGCAAACTACTTTTTTCCTTTTGAGTGTACATTCTTTAATAAGCAAATTACAATAGTTTATTTTGTTCTTTCAGCGATAAAGTTATGAGCTCTTAATGTGATATATTTTAGTTAGACATTTTAGTTAGTGTAATGTCAGATGTTTTTTCGCAATTTATCAAATAACACCACATTAAGTTTGTTGCTTGAAAACTATGTTTAATGTATATGGAACAGACTAGAGCTGTAATCGGAGATAGTGGATTGGAAGTTCTTGGCCAGTTCTGTAAGAAAATGAAAAGACTTAGGATAGAGCGTGGAGCTGACGGGCTTGGTCCTGAAGGTGAGCAAGGCAGTGTCACACAAACAGGGTTAGTTGCCATGGCACAAGGATGCCTTGAAATGGAACACCTGGCTGTATATGTTTCTGACATTACAAACAAAGCATTGGAATGTATTGGTACATACTCAAAGAGGCTATATGACTTTCGGTTAGTTTTACTTGACAGAGAGGTTATAATTACTGATTTGCCCCTTGACGATGGAGTTCGTGCTCTTTTGGTGGGTTGTCAAAGACTTAAAAGGTTTGCTCTGTATCTCCGTCCCGGGGGGCTCACGGACAAGGGTCTAAGTTACATTGGACTGTACAGTCCTAATGTGAGCTGGATGCTTTTGGGTTATGTTGGTGAGTCAGATGAAGGTCTTTTGGAGTTCTCGAGAGGGTGCCCGAGTCTGCTAAAGCTAGAAATAAGAGGATGTTGCTTCAGTGAACGTGCCTTGGCTACAGCTTCTCTGCAGTTAGCTTCTCTTAGATACTTGTGGGTGCAAGGATACCAGTCATCTGGAAATGTTATAGATCTTTTACGAATGGTTCGACCATATTGGAATATTGAATTGATAGCACGATACAATTGTTTGTCCCCTACCCACCTACTGGCATATTATTCACTCGCAGGGCCAAGAACTGACATAGCTGCTACAGTTGAGCATTTAGAGGTTCGACCCTTACACTCTTCTTATATGCATATGCACTGCTCTCTATGTTATAGTGTATTCTTATATTATACCGTACTTGATAGGTGCCTTGTCATTCCACTATGATTTTTGTGAGTGAAACTTTGGATCTTAGTTTAGGTTTCTATCAAGTGGTATTCTTGCTATAATACTTCTATTTTGTGGTTCTGTATGCGACTGCCTCTACATAGTTCTTAACCAAGTACTCTTTCCTAGTCAAATGTTTTCATTATCTTTGTGTCTCCGTAGCACTTGGTACTTTAAATGTTTCAGTATTTTTTTGCATTCACTGTTCAGTTATTTTCGTATATTGGTGGAGTTTGAACTTTGATCCCTGACCATGAGAATTTATATCTGACATTCTATTTGAGTACTATATGGTCATGTGGTTATCTTGTATGAACGCTCAGTGGTCGTTTGAGCAATTTGTCTCTGGTGCTTCATTGCAAATTACTTGCATCAGCCAGACATTTTTATTTTCTCCGGTCTCATTGCATGTCTAAGAAACCTGTAATGTATGTACTCAATGTCTGTTATGGTTTCCATCTCTTTTAAATTTTTTTTTTTTGTGGTAAATTATTTGCTTTCAGTCTATACGACATCTCTCTCATAGATTCTGTGTGCAGCCATCAGTGACAGGTTTCTCCACAGTACAATTCCCTCCTCCGGGCTACAGCCTTCCTCCAGGACATATGGAAGATATCGACTGAGTTTGTTGAGTTTTTTATCAGATTCATTAGCTGGGAAGCTTGTGGATGTGGGTTGCAGCAATAGTCTGATGATATGAATCGAATAGTACTTGTGTTTGCAATAGTTAGCTTAAATGACTAGTACTCCCTCCGTCCTGGAGAAATTATCAACTCCAATAAACGTCACCTTTGAAGAAATCTATGTACATGAAAAAACAAAATGGACCGATAATTTGAAACGGCATTTTAAAATCTACAAAAATGATCCAAGAAAATGAAGTTGTAAATCATACTCCAATCCGTCCATTTCGAAGATCTAATAAACTCTAATAGTCTGAATCGAGTAGTATCGATAGTTAGCCTAAATGACTAGTACTTCCTCTGTCCTGGAGAAATTATCAACTCCGTACATTAGAGTACTAGTCATTTAGGCTAACTATCGCAAACACAAGTATTATTCGATTCATATCATCAGACTATTAGAGTTTATTAGGTCTTCAAAATGGACGGATTGGAGTATGATTTACAACTTCATTTTCTTGAATCATTTTTGTAGATTTTAAAATGCCATTTCAAATCTTCGGTCCATTTTGTTTTCATGTACATAGATTTCTTCAAAGGTGACGTTTATTGGTTGACATAACTCATAAATTCGGCTATCATGCAAACCAACACAGACCATTCTAGAAGCTACGTAACAGTTTGCAATAAAAAAACTGTCTTATACAGCAAACCAGACGTCAGTGCTAGCGTAGCCTTTCTCAATTGTCTAATTCAAAAGTTGGTTTTATTGCCGAGAGTTGAGTTTAAATTGTGATCTTATACGATATTGTCTTAATTTATGCTAATTGTTTTCTTGTCATTGCTTGTCATCGACGTTAATGAGTACCTTATCATGAATTTCAAATTAATAAACTACTACATAAATGGGAGATTTTGAGTACGCTAATGAACTTGGTTGGAACATTATTTCATTGAAACTTGCTTTGTAGTATAGTACATAGTAATATTCTTTTCACTTAACCTGTTAAGATCCGGGCCTTACATCGGATTAGAAAGGAGAATTTAATCATATATAGTTTGTATAATTCTCCGCTCAAATTCATTATGTCTCAAGTACAACGTTGTACTATGAGAGTGGAAAAAGAAATTCCCTTTACCCAACAAGTTTCTTTAATTCAAATTTCATGTAACTAATGTATAAATGTATGAACTTTCGTTTAACAATAATTTATCATTAACCTTTCACTCTAGTTTCAAATTCAGAAAAAACTGAATACTCTAATTTCAAATCCAGAGAAAGTGAATTAATTCAATGAGCTTTCAATATTGCTAGGCCTAGAAGTCGCTTCCTTCTTTATCGTGAACAAGACACTGTATCATATCATACGATTCGAGTTTGTTGGAGTACAAGTTCATTGCTTACCCACTTTCTAGAATATAGTTTCTGTAAACTGCACTTTTTCACTTCACCTTCTTGTACCTTGCTCCTGCCTATAGCTTCCTTATATAGTAGATTTAAGCAGGTACAAGTTCTGGCCATATTCGTTGGTTGAAAATTGTAACTCAAGCTTACGTGCATGATCAGCCTCGAGTCAATTTCACCGCGGCATACAAGAAATGAGGAACCCCACAGTTACAACGAGTACTATAATGATGGTGTGAGTGGTTACCCACCGGCAAGAAATATATTACCCATCTCCCTCGTTGGAAGAAAGATATTATTTTTATCCATTCGTATGAAATACATAAATATAACAGTGCAGTTTAATTTTTTTTTCAAACGATAAATATTACTGAAACGGAGCATCTGATCAACAAAGATAAAATCATTTGTAGTTCTCTAATGGATCATGTTGCAGACTTGCAATGCATCATTAGTTGAGAACTTGAGATCTAACCAAGTCACCAGAAAGTCATCCCTATAACGCGTAGGGTTATAGTTGTATGAGATGATCTTTTAAATGGATTATACGTAATTAAATCACAATTAACGAAGATATAAAGAGAGAGTCCTGGTCGAAATTTACTAACCTAGATCTCCTCGCAATGATTTGATACCAAAGGAAGCATAAGTTGTATTGTTAATTCCATATACACTTAAGTATTCAATTGTACGTTTTGTGTATTCACTGTTTATTTACCTTCATAAATATTCAACTATTATGCTAAAAGATACTAAATTAACATCTTTATTTATTTCAAAACTCGCATACAACAACAAAAAATGGTCAGTTCGAAGAAATTGAATTTCTTCATCTGACACAACAAAATCGTATGTCGTTTTTTGTATGGTCGTATCCAATTCGAAAGAAATACGATAATGTTCGTGTAATTTATACGACTGCGAATAACGTAATTTACCTATTTAACTATTATATTGCTAGTAGACTTGTATTTGAAATTATTATAACAATATGTGAATGATTATAGAGACTAAAATGTAAAATAGAAGTTTGGTAATTTTCGTGATTAGAATGTTAATAGAATACTTGTATATAGTGTAAATAAAATTAAATTTTCTTTTATGGCACTAATTAAAATACTTGGAAGTATTGTCATATTTTCCAACGGCATTTTCATAAGTGAATTTTGCGAGCACAACTTTTCAAACTCTTACGAGAACGGTCATGTTTAATGAAGAATAAGTTGGATTTCCAAGAGGAAAAAGATGATTATTTTAGTCTCACACTTGCAACTTGCAAGTTGCATTAATTATTGCAATCAGAGTATTTTTAACTATAACTTGATGGTATCCCAAGTAAACGACAATTGGAGGCCACATAATTTATTCCCACTTGATGCCAAAGCTAAACCAACTTTGCAGTATGCCCCTTATTATTTCCTAAATAAGATTTAACGTTGATTCTTCTCCTTATCCTTATAAAATTATATTACTGTAATTAATTTTAATCGAGCATTATCGAACTATTTTTCTAGTAAAAATATTCAAGTAAAATTTAAAGTTTTAATGTTTAATTCAATTACAATTAGCTGATATTCGAGTTTTAAATCTTTAAAAGTTTTAGAGCTGTTAAAATTAATTCAATTAAAAACTCTACTAGAATCAATACCCAAAACACAGTTTGAACTTTGAATCCATTATCGATATTAAACAATATCTACTTGTACAAAAGTTACTACAACAACTACAAGAATCTAAAATATTATAATCCGACATATTATATTCGTATTCGAAATTCGTTAACTGCAGTTAATAACACCAGCAGCTAACATTTTTCGGTTCCCACGTCCAATCACAATTCAATAGCTTATTTCAGCAAACTCGTACCATTTGCTAAATCCAATACTACTCAATTACTCTCCTTTCCTTTCCTCTCAACTCAACATCTATCAATTCATTTCTGCAATTTCTGCCACACGAAAATGTCAGAAAGCAAATCCAAAGCTCCAAATTGCGTCAACGACGATCACGACGTCGTATGGAGCTTCCTCATCCCCTACGTGACGGACTCACGCGACCGAGCCGCCGTCTCTCTGGTCTGCAAGGATTGGTACGAGATCGATCGAGTCACTCGCAAGCACGTCACCATCGCTCTCTGCTACTCCGCCACGCCTCAGCTCCTCTCGCGGCGGTTCCCTCAGCTCGAGTCGCTGACGCTCAAGGGGAAGCCACGCGCCGCTATGTTCAACTTGATTCCGGAGGATTGGGGCGGCTACGTACGCCCTTGGGTGCACGAGATCGCTAGTTCGTTTGCTAACATGAAGGCGCTTCACTTTCGCCGGATGATTGTGACCGATTCAGATCTCGAGTTGCTGGCTGCTTCTGTCACTGCCAAGGTTTTGGAGGTGTTGAAGCTGGATAACTGCTCCGGATTTTCGACCGACGGACTTTTGCGAATTGCTGGCGCGTGCAGGTACTTGATTTGGTCTACCTGTGTTAATAGTGTTCGATTGATTGGTTAATGTTGATGATTAGTTGACTAGTGATAAGTAAAGTAAAGCTAGCTAGCAGAGCTGTACCGTTAGTACTGTGACACTGTGTAATTGATTGGTTTAACTGATGATTAGTGATAAGTATAAGTAAAGCTAGCTAGCAAAGCAGTACAGTTAGTATAGTGACACTGTTTGATTAGTTGATATTGATGATTAGTTGATGAGTGATAAATAAGTAAAGCTAACTGGCTAGCAGAGCAGTACAGTTAGTAGTGCATGCTGTTACGTTTAATGTCAGTTGGAAACATGTGCGTATGTCTGATTCTGGTTTACCTGTTTCATTGATTGATCGGTTGATTAGTAAACGAGGTGAGAGTAATTAGAGGAGTAGTCCAGTCAGTGTGAGTACTGGAGTTTGATTAAGTGGTAAGTAGTGGTAGTGGTAACGAACCATTTTTGAGCGAGCCTCTGGTGTTGTGCTTCTCGAATTATTCTCTGATTATGGGTTAATTGATAATTAATAGCCAAGTGAGCAGTTCAGTCGGTCAGTATATGTCTGCGAGAGTAGAATGAAGTGATATATCAAATAAATAGTTAAACGGGAGTTGAAAGTAATGGCTCAGCTTTTCTTAACGAGTCAGCCCTTGGTGTTGTGTTTCTCGAATTATTTCTTTGATTATGGTTTGGTGTCTCACTTTATCTTGGATATTATGTTTAATTGGTTGATCTATTGATTTGTGATAAAGAATAGTGAATACATTTTGAGCTAGCTACAGTTAGATATCGACGGAGTTGGAAAATATTTCCGTAGTTAGGTGATAAATTAAATTTTAGTAGATTGATCTAAGAAGTTGCTAGTTAACTTTCTAACGAACTCATGAAGGACATTAATTGGAATCGTTGTTGATTTCTGAATTTAATATGATCGTCAGTTGTGGAATTTGCTTAAAATGCAATAATTATTGTGTTTTACTTAAGTCTTAAAGTAAATGTTACTATGTTTATGAAGTTGATGACGAGCAACTCAGCCGTGAAACATGAAATGTTAACTTGTGTGCCTTCCATGTTTCTGACTTTCTGTAGTGTTTGAATTTATGTTAATCTGGAATGACGATCAAGATTTCAGGTTACCTATCATGCTACTTGTTAAGTCTACACATGGCATGATTTTTCTATGTTCTGTGTCCACTATGATTGATTAAATTATCTACTCGTCATGTATAATTGCGCATAGTATCCCTAGGTTCTGAATTAATGCTCACTTGAGCATGAAACTAGATATTGTGTCGATCTTGAGTATGTTATAGCATCACATGATTATACGAAATTATATGCTTAGGCTTCTCCGTCTTTTTAATTGTTGCTACTTGCTATGATTGTTGTTGGGGGGATTTTACGGGAGTTTTATAATTATTCTTGCGTAAAAGTTAAGTAGTATTGTCCGTTTATCAGGATTACAAGGTTGCGTAGCTTACCAGTTCATCCAAGGTGAGTGATTTCAGGCTTTCGGCACCCGGCCCTGGGAAAGTTGTTATCTTTCAAGTCGTCCTATTCCAGTACTTGTTCCTACTTGTTTGATTGTTTGCTTAACTCTGACTTCGACTACGCGACGACGACCTGACTGACAACGACACGACTCCTAACTACGATTATTGACTATATGAATATTATTGTAACCTGTTGACCCGTATTCTGGTTACAGCTTGCTATTCTGTCCTGATTATATCCTGCTATTCTATTCCAGTATATCTTGCTAGTCCATCCTGATTATATCTTGCTGTTCCACATGATATGCATTGCATGAAAAATGATTTCAAAAGCAACCACACTATTTTGGAAAATTTGGGAAACCGGCCTGGTCGACTTGTTCGACGAAAATTTATAAAGCGGTCTGCATCGCTATTCTTTCGGGCTCCACTTGCTTGTTCGGACTATTCAAACGGTCCTATATCCAGGCTGCGATGGGTCGTTACCATCATTCTATGCAGCTCCGGTGAGGTCACGCCTCTGTATTCGGGTTGCGATGGGTTGTTACCATCATTCTATGCAGCTCCGACGAGGTCACGCCTCCATCTTGTTATTTGACCCAATACCTAATCAGTTTGGTCCAGCCCAAGATACTGTTACAGTACTGTGAATCTAGCACATTTTATGTGCTATGATCCTGCCTGCCTGCCTGTAAACGGTTCCCCATTTTGAAAAAAATCTTGAACAGCTTGTGGTGGTTTGCTATCCTGTTGCATTCATGCTCATCTTGATACATGCTTGATTATCCTCACTAAGTCTATATGACTTACGCTCTCCTTGTCCTAATAATGATTTCCCAGGTATAGAGAACGAAGTGAGGATGGGATAGACAGACTGAAGCTACACTACTCTAGTTAGTCCGTTGCTAATTTGTTAGACGTATGACCTGTAAAGTATATTTGGGGTGTGTAAGAATTATACAGTTTGATATATGTATTTGAGAGTTCGGCATAATCCTTGACGTCCGGACCTCGATCCAGCCGGGCCGCTACACTATCGCTCTTGAAATTTTGAACATGAGAAGGTTTAATATCTTGTAAGTAGATAACTATGCAGATAAACTCCCCTGCTTTTTAATCTTTCTTTCAGAAAAACAACTTTTTCTGGCCAAGAACATAGAGAAACTATGATAGATATTATTTTATATTGCTTAAGGTTCCTTATAATTGGATTTTTGAGGAAAACATTTGACCCAGAAACATGTATGTGTTTTGTTTACTCTGTTCAGTTATTTTACATTGATGAATGATCATTTTTAAGCCTGTTTTGTTGTACAAGTTTCATGAATTTGCTAGCTAACTGATACGTTTTCCTTATGACCTTAATGCCTATATTGGATCAGCTACTTGATTCGCTTAATCGAAATTAATTGATTCACACAACAGGACAGAATACGGTGTGTGTAGCTTCGCATCTAGGAACATAGTTGTTGTAATTAAGGCTACTGTTAGAGAAGAGTTTGTCGAGAATGTTTCACACTCTGAATTTGCTTCAAGTGCACTCCTAACCATGATCTACAACGGCACCAAATGACCTTATTGTTAGGCGGTCTATTCCAATTTATGTGTTCTCAGCTTAATTCTTATCTGCAGTTTCTTGGAGAAAGTGGATGCGGTTGTTACAAGGACTTTGTACCAAGATCTGGCCTCACATATCAATCTTAACTCAGTTCGGTTCTTCAAAGTGAACGTAATACATAGTGGTTCTCTCGAGCTCAATGCTGGGTGGATTAAGCGGACTTTTTGAACTTGAACCTGTCATTGAACATTTTGTTAAGAGAAGTTATAGATAGTTAGTTATAGTTAGTTAATATAGTTAAGTTAGTTATGTTTAGTTATCTTCTTCATTGTATATATAGTAGCTATGAACTAAACTATTGTATTCATTCATTCTTGGAGTATTCATCTCCATCAATTCAATATACAAAATTGGTTCTTCATATTATCAATATTATTCACATGGTATCAGTTGAAAATCTCAATTGATCAATCGATTACACCATCGTCTTCTCCTTCCGCATACTCTGTTTTCTTCATCAGCTTCCGATCATTCATTCCGCCGTGGTGCTCTTGCCATATCCGAGTAATCTTCCGGCTGGCAGTTGTTTCATCCACTATTGACGGTTATTTGAGCAGTTATACATTGCTCTTTCAGTTTCTTTCCGGCTATAATGGCGGATTCTTCTTCTTCAGGCGACAATGATGCTATTCATCAACCAGGTGTCGATCACCGGCTGCATCCCGTGTTAGATCGTCCCTCAACCCTGTAACAAATCAACTTTCTCCATATTTTTACCATCCATCTGATCATCCAGGCCTGCAGATCATTTCAGTCATCTTCAATGTCGATAATTATGTTTCTTGGAGCAAATTTGTGATTTGCGCATTACAGGTGAAGAACAAACTAGCCTTGATTGATGGCTCTCTTCCCGTCCCTGATGTGGGTGATTTCGAGATATATATGATGCATGGGAGAGTGCTAATGCACTGGTCTTGGGATGGATCAACTTATCCCTTCATGATGACATCAAGAACAGCTTGTTGTACTACAATTCTGATAGAGATGTATGGCTTGAAATTCAATCAAGATATGTACAATCTGATGGCCCTAGAGTATTCACTCTTGAGAAGAATCTTGGTGCAATGTCCAAAGGTTCGATGACTTTAACTCAATATTATAACTACTTCAAGGGTTTTTGGGATGAATACATCAGTTATAGGCATGTTTTGGCTTGTTCTTGTGGTGCTCTATCAAGCTGCAAATGTGAGTTTATTCATACTCAAATGCTCACTCAGCAAAAGGATGTTGTTATGAAATTCTTGGTTGGCTTGGATGAGTCTTATGCCCATCTGCGTAGCCATCTTTTCTGCAGAAACCACTTACATCACTATCTCAAGTATACTCCATCTTGTTACAAGAAAAATCTCAAAAATACCTCTTTCAGTCTGCTGTCAACAATCCCATGGACTCAGTTGCTATGGTGAGTAGATCAACCACCTCTTAGATGCCACCTCATGTCAGAAATGTTACTTCTCAGGGAAACAATGGCATCCCTCAACAATTTAAGTCATTTCAAAAACATAAACCAAAGAAGAGGTGCCTGCACTGTGGCATGAACAATCACACCCAAGAGACTTTTTTTTCAACTCATTGGATATCCACCAGGATCGAAACAACCAAACAAGCTTACTCAAGTGTCAAAAGCTAATGTTGCTGAAACATACAATCAAGACACCTTCATTCAAACTACAGATAATCCCATCATGGACCCTGCACTTTACCATCAGTTCACTCAGTTCAATCAATTTTTGGCATTTCAAAGGCAATCACAAGTTCAATATGCATCACATGTTCATCACTATGCTAACATTGTTG
>JAYMSP010006910.1:0-10838 GCA_036897095.1 Plantago elongata
TATCCTAATAATTCTTGTAACTAATTTTTTCAATTTTAATTATCTATAGTATTATTTTTGTTTAAATAAATTTACTATATATTTATTTAACAAACCTAACCTATAGTATGCTAATTAATGAGAATTAGAGGTATTAAATAAAAGAAGGAATGAAAAGGAGTACTGTAGTAACTAATCTTCTTTCATTTTAAACCTAGCCGCCGTTTCTCTCATTTTCTTCTTCCAATCTCTTCTTCCAGATCTCACTTCCCTACTATTTTCTCTAGTACAATAAACTAGAAAATATCATCACTCCTTCTCGATTCATTTCATTTCTTTCTACATTCAATGTTCGTGTTAGGTATATTCGCCCTTTTAGTATATGCACAACAAAGGAGATCATCGATTCCGATCATCAGCGAAAGTAGAAGAAAATAACAATTAGCTCAATCTGAAAATATGAAAGGAGATCGATCGACTTCAATTTTCCCTTTCATAATTTGTCTTTCTGCAGGAAAGTCTCAGATTTTCTTTTTCTTTTCAAAAATCGTGCAAAGCCGTCGATTCACCGGTTCCCGGCTTGCCATGTTTCACCGCTTATTGCCGGCTTGCATGGCTTTTCCGGAAACGGCCTTTTACCGGTTATATGGTGTTATTTCAGCCGGTGATTACCAATTTCCTGGCCCAACCGGCCTGACCGTCCGGCCCAGCCCGGTTTCGAAAACATAGTTCTGCCTCCTTGAATTGGCCAACTGACTTGGAGTAAAAATTGAAAAGAGGAGTTGAATATTAACCTCATGGGCTTGACGAGGTCCAGCAAAACATGGGTCCAAGGCTGGGCCTGGGCAAAGCATCAGCAACCATGAAACAGCTTTACATAGAAAGAAAGTCATCTAGTCCGAACTAAATCATAAACCAATCAAATCAAAGAATATATAGTGGAATTAAGCATGAAAAAGAGAGAACATCTACAACACATATTAGGCTGCTTTGACTTGTAAATGATTCTGGAATAGAGATCCTTACACACAACTTTACAAAGTTGTTGAACATCAATTGCCTTGTACTAAAATACAATACTACTCAAGTGCCAAATAGTAAGCCCAGGAAGAACTCATAACTCAGAAGTCAACAGGAGTGTTAAGATGAAAAGGAACTGAATGTTGCTTTGAGGCAAAAAAACATGTACAGTAGATCTGCAAAACCACCAGTAGGAATAGAAATTCCAATTACAGGGAGAAAGAAGGTTCAGAATTTGTTTTAGTAACCACACAATCAAAAAACAAGTGGTGTGAAGTATCGGCATGAGTTCCACAAGGCACACAGTTAGTAGATTAATTACGTGATGAATGAATCCATCTCCTAGAGGTCTCTAGTTCGAATCTCATAGGGCCTAATCCATATTCAATTACGTGATGAATGAAAACAGATAGTGAGCTTGTAAACTTGTAAATGTAACTATGATTTAAGCAACTGTTTGGCTTACATTGGTTTTGGTGGATTTTCGAAAACCCACAATCAGAACCGACATTTGATTGACTATTTCGACCCTCGAAAAAATCCAACATCTCAATGCGGAATTAGCATGCCACTCATTTTACATATGAAATCTCTCTTTCAAAACCCGATAATATCATTCAATTTGAGTTTTTTTATCAGATTTCATGGAGGTTGGCCAACAAACTACGCCTAATTATTCTAACATAATCTAGAACAACATACATTATACATATATAAAACCATAGTATAACTAAAATAATGAGGTCTCTTTAACGGAATCCAGAATAACATCCAGTACAACCGGCAAAACAAAACTATATGCAATAGGTCTATCATCTTTAACGGAATCCATAACAGCTTATCCAGACAACCGGTAAAACAAGAAACATATCAACGAAAGTACAGCTTATAGAAAGGAGAGAGTGCATAAAGGAAAGGTAGGTGCATTTGAGAAGTCCTAATCGGACAGTCTCATTTCCTGCCACATTACTAAAATTAAAGACCACTAAACTTCCAGATAGTACACACTAGAATAGTTTGCAGCTACCGCCTTCTCCAGGAGAAAGCTGAGACTTCATGGACATCTGCAACTAGAAAACGGACAGCTGGTGCACTTCATGGTCGTCTGCAACAAGGGGCCACTTCTGCAACACAAAAAATGGAAGTTCCTGATCAGCTGATTCAGCACAAAGGATGGAAGGATTCATGATTGATAAAAAATCATCATATTAAGAACTATTCATGTGTGCATATTCAAGTGAAAGCAAGAGAAGGTATATATCAACGTACATAACACAAATGACTTAATGATAGAATTGACTCATGTCAATCAAGATGACTACATAATTTAGCTAGCATGTGATTACTTCACATCTTCGGTCTGGGTAGTATCGAATTCTAAAACATACTGATTAGTTGAATTCAAGGGAGCTGCACTAACCACTAAGAAATATAAGCAATCGCTTAGAAATGGTTCAAAGTTCATACTTGAAATTAAGACTATAGAGCCCTATGTATCAAAACCTATTAAAGTCCATATAGATCATTCTGAAAGAGCAACAAAATGTGAACGCCACAATCAGTTAAATAGACCTTCAAGCATACAAGGTCTGCATCAAAATGATTATACAGGAAAGCACAACAAAAGCACTCTAAAGGTGCTCTCATTTCACCCCATTTCATGTTGGTAAGGGTCTAAAAAATAGGATTTGCTTCACTTTCGAAATACACTAGCCTTGAGGACTCAAAAACTATAACCTTTTCTTGAAGAAGTATGTATGTACAATCTAACTCGCCATGAAACCATCAGCATTACAAAGTCACAAAGTCTAAAACTCTAAATTAGCAACACAAGGAAAAAAAAAGCCATACGATTATGCACACATAATAATTGGTATCAAGATTTATACTTAAACATAACACATATTTAGGATACATAATCAACTATCACAAGTTTCTATCAAACTCCCACACTTGCCATCAACCCTTGCAGGTTTCTATCACCAGACATGACCACAACCATAAACAAGTAAAATCACAACAAGAGAGTCTTCAATCAGACAAAATTAACATCACATCTCCATCCAACTTAAGGCAAAGCTGTTCATTTATCAGAACAGTTTATCATAACCCAAAACTGAATCTAAAAATACCTGCACTAATTTCCAAGATTATCCACAGAAGTATTGATATTATTATCCTTGTTATCATCCTCACCATCCGTCTTCCAAATTTTTGCAAGCTCAGCCATCGTACGCTCCATAATGCGATTCTTCTCAACCTCCAACTCCTTCAGAATATCCTTCCTCATCTTCTCCAAATCCATCATATGCTTCGTATTATTCTCCGCAACCTTTTCCAACACCATTCCAAACCTCTGAATTGACTCAGTCACCAACCTCACTGACCCCCTGCCCATCTGCCTCCTCTTCTTCTCCTTAACCTTCTCATACACCGTCCCTAATCTCTGAGTTGACTCAGCCACCAACCTCACTGACCCCCCACTCATCTGCCTCCTCTTCTTCTCCTTAACCTTCTCATACACCCTCCCTAACCTCTGATTCGAATCAGCCAACAACCTCCCCGACTCCCCACCCTCTTTGCCCGACTGAACCGGACTATCACTCATTTCACCCCACACATTAGACTTATTCAAATACGCCTGTGGATCCTTAAATACATACTCCCCTGCATCAAACCCACGTCCTAAACCACTAAATCCTCCAATCCTCGGATTCAACAACTCATTCATCTTCTTAAGAAACACCCAATTACTCCCAGTGCTGCTCTCAAATTTTGCCCGTTCCTTCTTATACTCATTCTTCAAAACATCCAGCTGGCTTCTACACTCAGCAACCGTCCTCTGAACTCCACTCATCTCCAACAATTTATCCACCAGCTCATTCCAATCATCTTTCATCAGACTTTTCCGGCCCAACTCCATGTACCTGGCTCCCCAAACTTCCAAGAGCATGAAAACATCGCCTTCAGTCCATGTGTCCCAGCGACTTTGAGGAGCAGCGTCATGTTTGTTGGAGACGAAAGAATCAAGCTTTTGCTTCTTCCGGAATGTGCGATCTTGACTATCTTCTTCATCAGCTGAATCATCTTGCTCTTCATATCTGAGATCGCCTGGCGGCGGAAAGGAATGGGAACTGCGATTTCTCATTGGATTGGGAATTTTTCTTTCGGCGATAAGGAAAATTTTGTGATTTGCGGTGTGTTAGGGGTTCGCTTTGATGATGGGATCTTCTCCTTTTCAATTTCAATCCAGATGGTTTTAGGAAATTAATTATAAGCTGATAAGCACGGTAATAATCTTTAGTCATTCTATTTAAGGGAATTAAAATGTAATTATTGTACTTAAAAAATTGCTATGACGGTGTTAAATAAATAATTGGCCATGTATTGATGCTAAATTCTACTTGCATGGATGGTGCTGAAACTGAACAATACACCAGAAATTTGCTGAAAATGGAAAAAAAAAAAAAGAAAAAAGGAAAGATTCTTTTATCCAGACATAAAATTGATATGTATAAGATTAAGGTAACATTCAAATCACGTTTAATTTTGTCTACTTTTTGGTCTTTGAACTGAAACATTAACAATTATCGTTAATCCTAATCTTTAATTCGGGGACAAAAACTAAGAGGGAAATGATCAGGTATGTGTTATATATGATCTAATACAGTTGTGGCTAATTAAATTAAGTATCAGATTTAAAGAAAAATCTTACGTACAATAATTTATGGTGGAATATCTGTTCAATACCATTCAAAGAAATTTAAAAATTCAGCAACATATGTGACATAATAAATTGTTCAACATCCCTGTCACTCGTACACACCTTGTAGAATGGGTTGATTGATTTGTCAAAGTACATCAGCTTACGTGCAATTAAATCTTTTCTTTGTTATCCCCTCATCCATTTAATATACAATTCCTCAATTGGCGTTCATTCTGTACATTTAATTTTTGTTTTAGTATTTCTATCCTTTTCTTTTTTCAGGTTCACCTTTTCATTTGAAACCAATATACTGCTTGTTACTTCCTGATCAATAAAAAAAATTACAGGCTGAGAGCTACAACTAAAGAAAGCATGGCATTCAGGCTCCATCTTGCTAAACCTTTTGCTAACAGAGGTTCGTTGAAATTCAGTGTCATCATCCTTACAGCAATCAGAGATCTTGAGAAAACCATTTTCTCTCAAATAGCTTTGATGGTTGCAGTGACTTTCTTTGACAATTTATCATATCATATATTCAGGTTTCATCATATTTCGTATTGTCTTCCCTTTTTCTCATTTCGAGACCATAGTTGAAGCTTGACCACAAGTACAGCATACAAAATGCCAAAATTTAATTGTTGCACATTTAACCTATTCTGCTTATCTGTTGTCTAATTGAGTACCGATCCCAATAAGTACATGTAGTATGCGCATGGTTATTTATACCATACATAATGAAAGAGGCCAAGGGTAGTTGTTGTTCTAAATTTTTATCTATTTCTCCTTTTCCTAAATATATAACGCATCACTAAAACTACTTGAAAGTCTTTCCTTCACAAACAAACATGAGTTTAACTCCATTGCTTGAGCCATACTTTATGTAATTTAACTATTAGAGTAATTGTCTTATGCTTCTGACACGTAGTTGTGACTTTAAGCATCAAGGTTGGATTGAATCATAGGTAAACTTAGTTCCTAATCTCTCATTGATGAATTTGTCATTCTTTTATGTATGCGCAGATATGCAAGTGCCAAGTATAGTTTCAAAAATCCTGTGAGATATTAAACAATTTATGCACGCGGATACTCATACCCATTCTGCTAGTAACGACAAACAACTTATCTACAGTATATAAATGGTAGTTGGTTCACTTACGAAAGAAACTAGCATTGATGGACGCAGAAACTAAAAACATATGCTTAGAAGTGTCTCTGTACAATCTAAGTGGGTATAAGTGAATGATCAAGCATTACACAGTAACAAGAAGCTTAGATTAGCAACGCTAGGTAAAACAAAAAACATATGGCTAGACACACATGACGACAGACATTATAGCAAATAAGAATAACAAGAAATTGGGCAACATCAAACCCCTCCACAAAAATCAATCGTTCAAGTTCGTATCACCAGAAAGATAGTATAGAACTATAGATATTATGCATTGACAGTTATATGCAAACATAACACGTTCTTATGATAATTATCAAACTACTCTTCTAACCATAAATTTTTAGAAATTTCTATCACCAGATAGAACCACAACCATACACAATTAAGCAAAAGCAAGAAGAGAGAGAGAGAGAGAGAGAGAGAGAGAGAGAGAGAGAGAGAGAGAGAGAGTCACTCAATTAGCCACAAGAATTAACATCTCATCTCAACAACCTTAAGGCAGTACTATATTCATTTGTAAGAACAACTCGTAACCATGATTGAATGTAAATTTACCTGAACTAATCTCCAAGATTATCCACGGAGGTATCAGTATTATTACCATCCTCATCATCACCATTCATCTCCCTGATTTTCGCAATCTCAGCCTGCGCACGCTCCATAATCTGCTTCTTCTCAATCTCCAACTCCATCTGAAAATCCTGCCTCATCTTCTCCAAATCAATCATTTGCTTCCTCTTATTCTCCTCAACCTTCTCATACACCGCCCCAAACCTCTGAATCGACTCAGCCAGCATCCTTGCAGCCTCCCCACTCTCCCCTCCTTCCTCCTCCTCCTCACCCTCCTCGTCCGACTCCACCGGACTATCCCTCATTTCGTCCAACACATTAGACCTGTCCAAATACACCTGGGGGTTCATAAACACATACTCACCCGAATCAATCCCACAACCTAACCCACTAAACCCCCTCACCCTCGCATTAAATAACCCATCCATCTTCTTATAGAACACCCAGATACTACTGTTCCCGTTCTCGATTTTCATCCGTTCCTTCTTATACTTATTTTTCAAAACTTCGAGCTGGCTTCTACACTCACCAACCGTCCTCTCCACTCCACTCATCTCCAAAATCTTCTCCATGAGCTCATTCCAATCATCGGTCCTCAAACTTCTCCTACCCAACTCCACATACCTTGCCCCCCAAACTTCCAACAGTACGAAAATATCGTTTTCTGTCCACGTGTCCCTCCTAGGAGCACTGTTGTTGTTGGAGACGAAAGACTCGAGCTTTCGCTTCTTGGGGTGTCGTTTGGAATCGTCGTATTTGTTGAAATGCCCATTTTGCGGGAAGTTTGAGTGATCTTGATTGTCTTCTTCTTCACCTGCGGAATCATCTGGATCTTCGTCTGCTGAATCTTCTGGCGGTGGAAAGGAATAGGAGCTCAGATTTCTCATTGGATTGGTGATTTAGGGTTTAGTTTGGCGATTTCTTCTTCTCCTCAATTTCAATTTTTGGTGATTTGCTCCTCAATTTCAATTTGGGTGTTTTTATGAAACATCTGGTTTTGATGATAAACACAGTAATAGTTTGTTTAATTGGAAAAAATGGTTCGTCGAATTTACACTTGTTTATGATTAAATTTATAAAGTGTATAGTCCTAATAGTAAAACACGTAATTCACATGTTGCATATAAACTTTGACTGTATTATCTGTAACTCTCGTAAAATATATTAAAAATATTTCATGCAATATTAAAATTAATGTACACGTCGAGTTACACCTATTGAATTTTCTACAATTTGGATATACTCTTTTAATTTGAGGTTAATTTAATGCGCATCTAAATTTCATAACATTACCATGAATTCATTTCAAAACTTAATATATTGGGTGAATTAACCTTGTGACGTGTATATGGTTACATTTTTATTTTTCTTGCACGAACCATATATGTCAAGACAAGACATTTGTATATTTTTCTCCACGAATCAATCGATCTGATTGCATGGGGGCCTATGCTATATTTATTTTACTAAAGCACTTTATTCATAATTGATTTTTCTAAAATACCTTACAGTATGATCATGATTATTATGTTTTTATTAATTTATAATAAGAATGTTCATTAGTGAACACCTTGACAAACAAACATTATATCACCAAACAAGTAATCCACACTATATATGTATCTAGACCGGAATTGGTTACGAAACATTGATGTCTTGAACAATAATGTTTCTTAGAAACCTAGTAAAACACTTGACAAACATAACGGGACATGCAACGGAAATTAAGCGATAGCGTATATGTTTCTTTATTCTGCCGAGTCTCAGGTAAAATATTCATTATAAATTTATGTTGAGACTCTGGTCTCAACGGGCAAATCGAGGTACGACTTGCTAAGCAGTTCGTCATGGTGGTGGTGGATTGGTTGCTCCTAGGAGCGGTTTGGGTGTTCCGAAGAACGAGTTCTCTCATTAAAGGGGTTGGTTCTCGAATAGGCGGTAGCCTAGTCGGTGATCTCGAAGCAGTGACTTAAATTCGGTGGAATATTCTCTTCTCATAAATAAACTGATAAAAAGGGTTAAGCCCTTGGTCCTATTTATACTTGTTACCTGACATATATTTTAAGTAATCAAGTAAGCTAATGGAAATAAAAGATATGCAAGAATCTAAATAAGATCTACAAAGATCCAGAGTTACCTAACAAGAGACTAATTAAAGAATAAGAGACTCCTGAAGATACTCTGCCTTTATTCTCTATCTTGCTAATGAAGACAAAATTTAATATGCTAATATAGCTTAAATTAAAGATATAATAGAATATTAAATAGATACTCCACCGGGTTGGACTTTCTTAGCGGACTCTAGCCACTTTGAGTAATTCGTGTAAGACCCGCTGGACCCAGGGTCTTAACATTGTCTCACTCTGAAGGCGAGACTTGTCCCCAAGTCTCATCCAACTTCCTCTTCTTCTTGACATTTGCTGGCCTTATTTGCCAGTCTCTAATCCGGAAGCTTTCTCGTGACCTGAGCGAGTCAACTTCGTCTTCGCCACTAGAAGAGTCGGCGACCTCCATGATTCGCACATGTACTTCTTGGCAAGAAGTTATAGAAGTTGAGTGATCACTCGAGTTGTACTTGTCGATCATGGTTGTGTACCTAGCTGGTGATGGAATTGGTTCGATCCCAAAACATCCGGGAGTTGTGCACTTCTTGAATGGCACAATGCTCTGTATTACCCGATCAAGTTGTTTCAACTCAGCGGCTTCCCCCCCTTAGAATAAATGGTTCACCATCTAGAGAAACACATAAGGTCTACCAGGTGCAATCAAAAGTCACATGCCATGCAGAAGCCAACCATGGTACCCCCAATATTGCATCCTCCATGATTCCTTCTAGCTCGAGCTCATATAAAGTAGCTCAGAAGGTAACGCCCCGTAAACAAATATGCAAGAAAGGATAGATGAAACTAGACCTTATATGTTGACCATTAGCAACCATGAGCTCCAACCTTTCTGGAGCTAAGCTTCGTGCAAGTTCGTGCAAATCTAGCAATGACAAAGTTCTGGCAGGAACCAGAATCAACCAGGATAGTGGCTAACTTCCCCCCCTATCATAGCCCTAAATCTCATACGATAAATCGTACCTGGATAGTCCATCACTGGTCCCCCCCATTCCGATGTAGCTCAGGCCCTTCCCGTTGGTCATGTTCTTGTTCTTCTTGGAGGTGGTGGTTTCCCACTCATCTTTCACTAGGCCCTTGCTTCGGAGTTACCGAGAATGCTTCTTGACCGGTTCCTTCTTCTGTGTCTTGAGTGCACCCTTCTCGCTGGTTGGTGTTTCCGGTTCTCCCTCCTTATCTTCTTCCAGCTTGATAGGTGGTACTGGAGAAGCGTTGTTGTTAAGAGATACACGGTTCTTGAGAGGTGTTGATACGTCGCCGATCATAAAATGATCTCCTTCACTGGTCAACTCATCAACACGCATTTCCGGGTCGGTTCTTGAGAGGTGTGGATACGTCGCCGATCATAAAATGATCTCCATGCTCCGTGCGCCATGATCCCATCATCCCCTTTTGGTACGCGCCTTTCCTTTCCTTGCTCGGAACTGCATCCCAGAATTCCTTCTTGGTTGCTCTGCACGCTACCTCCTTCTCGCACTCCTCCGGTATCGAACTTCCTAGCCGGCGTGCCCGGTTCGTGTTGGTATATTAGGTCAGATTGTACTCTAAGCACACGCAGCAGAATTTCAAATTTGTTTTAGACCAACATGATAGCAGTAATTTAACGTGCTTGAATAAACTGAAATGTTACTTTGATAGCAATTTCAGTTCGTAGCTGTCAGTGCAACACGTGGTCATCAGCTTCAAGATCCTCTCCAAGCAAATCCCAATCCTCATGCGAATCCAGACTATTTATTTCTCCTCAAACTTCGGTATCCACATGAGTTTCTTTTACCACGAAGAACATTAGGATGTTCTTGTATTTGGATGTTGTGAAGTGTTTAGAAGAATCAATCAAATTATTCTTCACTGCTTTTGTTACTTGAAAAATATTTTGTTTCACTTCAAAAACTATTTTGTTGTGTATTTTTCTCCAAAAATTACACTGTCCAAAATATTCTACACTGCCAAGCACAGAAACCAAAATGAAGATTGCAGAGAAAACCAATGAATGCCAAATGAAACGAAACTGCAGGCTATTAATTGATGAATGATGATGGCTTCATAGGAGGGGGGGGGGGTGCCCACATTTTTTTCACCTGCTGGGCCAAGGCCCAACCCATCATCTCCAACCTTCTTGTTTAATTTCTTGACCTGATCCATATACTCCAAGTCCAACTTTATAAATTGGACCATAATTCCAAATTAGTCCAACTATAACACTTCATTTTAATTATTCAAGTCCAATTGAACTAATTAAAATTATTTTCATATTATTTACAATAAATAATAT
>JAYMSP010006911.1:0-10836 GCA_036897095.1 Plantago elongata
ACAAGGGCTGTTGTTAAGTGAAAAGTGCCACTGAAGTAACTAATTGAGAAGATCACAGGGTAAACAGCCCAAATGCCACCACCTATAATTGAGAAGATCGTTTTTTGAAACTCGATCGAATTTACAAGGATTCAATTGAAATTTTTAGAAACTTAAAGGGCTTGTGTTTGAAATTTTGATGTGGTCTGGGGACTTGTGGGAAATTTGCTTATTTTGGAAATGTGCACTTTGGCCCAATCTGAAGTGTTTAATAATCTGATGATTCGCGCCAAGTCAGCTAACGGAGTGTGTTTTTATCGTCCAGTCAGTCAAAAAAATGCCACGTAAGACCAGTTCGCCGCTAATTCGGCGAATTATGACTAAAAATCCCAATTCGCCGAAGTAGTGGACTCAGAATCACAAGTGGTGCAAAGAGGTGATAACTGTGGACCAAAGTTGCCTTTCTCCCAAAGTTTTCATATTTTCCTTTTATGTCATCCTCAGGTAAATGTTTGTGCATCACTCTAATTTTTGTTTTCCCATTTCAAGCCGTCCAATGATCATAGTAGCAGCCTGAGCACGGCTGCTATATATTCTTCAACCAGCTTCATGTCCATTAGGGTCGTCATTCTCACAACTGCCCCAGGTGCTATTACTTAATTGAAGTTATATTTGTTACTTGTGGGTGCTTCTTTGGGGGCAAAATTTTGAAGTCTGGGCTTACTGATTACTTTTGATTTCATATTTGGATCATGATTTTGAGTTGAAAGATTCTGAAAGTTTTAATTAGGACTTTTCTCCATATGGTCTCTGCATATTATAAGAACCAGCAAATTTCAGAAAAACGTAGTTGGTTTGCTGTAATATGGTGTTTATATCTCTCCAGACCTCCAACCATTATCATTATATTGAAAAACAGTGTGTCTGAAATGCAGCTTGCAAATTTTTAACTCTTCATTATGTTCTGGATATTCCCCATCCCTTGTTTCCTTCATTTAGAAACCAATTGTGTGAAGATGAGAGTGATGACCAGGCTGGAAGTGGACAATCCATTTTATACGTTATTTGATTAGTTGTTTGTTTTCTTAATCTGTATACAACAGGCACAAATGCAAAAGCCACCTAGCTACGGAGTCTGGAAGCCTTTAATAAAAGATTCAACACATATTGCGATATACCATGAAGATGTGATGTGCCGCCAAGAGTTTCAAAAGTAACTTAGTTCAAATGTGTTGTCTTTCCATGTTCAAGGGTGTCATTTAGATTTGATTGGAGACTGTTGTTTATATTCTATTCTATACTTGAATGAATTTTATAGTTTATGAAAGTATCATATTTCTTTTATTTTTATTGCGTTGCTTCATTAATGAGCTCAAGTGAGAATATATTATTATGGTTTCATGTTGTTTTGAATCTTGGCTCTAGCTCCTCAAGTGTTTGATTTATTAGAGGATATTACATTCACTTGTTTTTCAAGTGAAATTATGCTAAAAAGGTTTGCGCGCCATGGAATCTGCTTTCTTTCGCAAAGATTTCTCCAATAAGAAACAAAGATATGTGGCTCTTGGTTTGACATGAACTCCTCGGTACATATGAAATCGAGAAATGCGGTCATTTTTAATTTCTTATTTGGTGGACATTATTAAGCAGTTTTTCTTGTAGTTTTTTGGATTGGGATAGTCATCTTGATATAGTGAATTAGTCATGAATTTTCTGGGGAGAAATTAGGGTGGGTGTTCTCTAAGAATGTCTGTTAATTAATCAAGGCTCATGTACTATAGTTTGTGTGTAGCTGCTCATTATTTTAAAACTTTTACTTCAAAAAGTGTTACTACATTACCGTGGCATCTTTGGATTTTTTTTAGCCTGGAGATGTGATCCAATTGATTTACAAGTCAATGGCAGAAACATACTTCATAGTAATTACTGAGTAATGAAAAGATAAGTCGGACAAAAGAGACAAGCTATTTTTAGAAGAAAAAATATTTATCTCTCCATTATTATATTTAGATTCAAATTTCCCTTTCCCATCTGCCGGATGTTAAGGAAATATAAAATTCATCTAACTGCTCATAGGACATGTGTATCAAATTCAACGGTGCTCATAGAGGATCGCGAGTTTCAAACGACACTGCCTCTAGATTTTGGACCAATACTACTAATATTATTATTAACCCGTGGTAATGCCACGATATAGTTTACTTTTGATAATAAATTAATAGAAAGGGAAAGACAAAATAAATCAATCAAGAAAAAATAAGGTAGTCAAACTTATGTAAACAATGTTTAATATAATGTCGGTGGGTATGCCTTTTTCATACACTATTATATATTGGATATCTTTTATAATAACTATATAAACTGTAAGAATATTATTTATAACATATACGATTTGAAAAGGTTATGATCCGATATTTATTCCTTCGAGACCCAACGATTGATAATATATTGTTAATTTAACAATATTATTATGAGTATATAAGATTTTCATCACCAACTTTTCTTAGCGAGCAAATCTTCATGACTATTATTTTTTTAAATGATAAAAGATTGTCTATTATATTAAGGGACTATGACCCCTTCTTGTTTGTGTCAATTACAGATAATCCTCTGTTGTTTTTTTATTACAGATAACCTTCTGTTGTTTTGTTTATTACAGATAAATTTAATTTCTTATACGGCGTTGACTCCGACGAGTATGTGGCATAATCTACTGATGTGGCTTCTTATGTGGCATGACATGGACTTCCATGTCCATTAATTGTTTATGATTAATTAGATTCATATGAACCTATTTGTAATTAATTTGATGACGCGTGGGTTCATTTGTAATTGAATTATAATCTGAAAAATACTTATAAATTTGTTTATTATATTTTCATGCACACTATGAAATTACTAATATGCCCTTTGTGAGTTAATATATTTAAAGGAACATACATAATTACAAATTGATAATGGTACTATATTATAAATAGATTATTATAACATTTATAATATTTCATTATAAAATTAGTATAATGGTTGTTCTTCATATAATAAATGTTTCTCTCGAAATAACATCAGTTATCATCCTAAAAATCGCACAGTAAAATTTTAATTTTTATAAGTAAGAGTAATGGTCATTTCCCCTAACAATTTCTTCGGTGTCCGTCCCTGCACTAAACTATAATTACATACTTTTTGTACCTGCAAACAATTTACCTTGATTAAACTTGCATATCGAAATAACTATATTATTCTATTATGAAAGGACGGAAAAATAAATCTATATAGTTTACCTTTTTACCCTTTTTTGCCTAGGGGGATTTCATATTTTTTGGTACTATTTCATGTTTTCTTGCACACTTTCAAATACATCAAGTCGGTCAAAATAAGAACACACCAAAAAACATTAGGTTAATTGCAACTAATTTCCTAAGGAATATGTCTGGATCATCCCTTCCAACACTTCCAGATCCATTGCTCATTTTGCTTCATTCTCATTTGTGTGGACTTGAGAATTGGCAACCTAACGTTATTCTTCGTATTACTTGATATAACCACCGTATAATACCCTGAACAATTATCATGACAATAATTGCAACGCTTCGAACGCTTGAACTTTAGGAGTTTTGAGCCATATTTAAGTAGAAAGAAAAATAGATGAAAAAAGAACAAGAAGAAGAGTATGAGGAAAAAAAAATAGAAGAAATGTTATTTATAGTAAAAAAATATATATAATGAAGTTATTACATATAAATCCAAACATCCCACAAACATATTACATATACACCCACCATCTCCAGATCAAGGAATGGTCAAAATGCAGTCTATATAGCTTTGAAACATATTACAAATAAATCCAAAGGGAATTAATAATAGAAAGGGAGAAAAATTGAAAATACTAACATGGCAAGCCAACTCAGCATTACGTGTGTCTCCGACGCTACAGGAAATTCGACGTTGATTTTTGAAACTGTTTTTAATTAGTTTTGAAATATAGTTCATTTTTTAGAAGGATCTGTAATAAAAAGAACAATAAAGGATCATATGAGATGATCTTAAAAAGGAGGGGTGGGTTTTGTAATTATCCCCTGCATTACATTAATGTTTGCGTAAACATAAATGGTGCCCCAATAATAACACTTCAAAGTTAGATACATTCTCAAATCTCAATACAAGGGCACTACTCAAAACCTTCACGGCATTTGAATAACTATTCCTTTTTTAGGAACGCCTTTTGAATAACTATTCAATTTCATGGTTTATGTTCACTGATTTTCTTGGCCAAACTGCAATCACCCGAAGTCAACTCTTACCGGTTACTACTAAGAAAGCATGGGAAGTAGTAGTGAATCCATATACATACACTTACAAGTCCAACTATAATATTAGAGCCATCTCAGGGAACATAGATGCCAATATACCATTAACCTCGTTAGTATGTACGGCTGCAACAACATGCTCTAGGTACACTGTGCAAACTAACCGTCACAAGTGCAAGCGATCTAAAGAGCACCCGATAACAAGTCGGAAATTCTTCCCAATCACTTTCATTTAGAGTAATAAGGTAATCGTTCAATCCTATCACAAGTAAACAATGAAAAATTGGAAATCCAACCAGTTAAGGTACAAGTGAAAAGTCCTTACAAAGAGATCAAGATCTTCCAGGAAACGCATAAAACCCATGCGAGTGAAGAAGTAATTCCCTCAAACGTTAGGAGTGTTGCACTGTTGAGATGTAAAAAAGAAAAGGAAAAGAAAATAAGAGGTGCCTAAAATCTTACCACCCACGAACATTGAAGTCCAACTCACATTTTTTTTCCTAGTGATTCTAACAAGTGCAGACCATTACAAAAAGTTTCAAGACTTCCAGCACAAAACCAGAAACAATGTACCCAGATTAATTAGAAAACAGATTCTCAAATAACTTCTTTCACATATTCGGTGATTATAGCTTCCCCAGGGGAGAAATCCCAATCCGAAATCCTGGCAAAAGGCCGCAATTTGTTATTGCTTCTTAACCAAACCCACAGGTTACTCTTGATGCAATCGAAAACTTCTACTGGTGTAGCCACACCACTATTGAAAATCGGATTGTTACGAGCCATCCAAACATGCCATAGAATCCTATGCCAAATCAAAAGCCAAACTTTCTTTCCTTTAGTAGGAATCCCTCTAACAAAATTTTGCAGCAGTTACTCCATATTATCAGCCTCATCCACACTAAACTCTAACAAATGTTGAACCTTCAACCAAGACTTCGAAAACTTACATTTGAAGAAAAGATGAATCAGAGATTCGTCGGAATTTGAATTGCAAAGACGAAAACCAACATCAGCATCATCAAAAAGGATAGCACGTTTCTTCAGGTTGGATAAATTGGCAATTCTGTCAAGCATCACCCTCCACACGAAAATATTGATCCTTTTCACTAATTCAATCACCCACATACATTCCGCTTGTGTTGACATGCATTACGTAGAACAGAGTTACATATGGGACAGAAAGACCACATCATCTACACATCTTCGGAGAAGAAATGGGTACTAAATATAATCTCTAATGTATATAATTTTCTCGGAGCACTGGCATTATTTGGAGCTGTTACAATTCCAACTCCCAATGGCATGGTACTATTCCCCCCTCCTTCCAATAGAAATTGCAATGGACTGAGGCTGCTAACTTACACCAATAGCCAATCTCCATTTTTCTCCCAACATAAAAGGATGTTCACTCATGAGACTCCAGTTGCTTGGGCTCAATTAATATAGTCAATTTACTCTTTCTAGCATCTTATAAGTTGGTCATGACCCTGCATCGGACAAGGTGGTGTATCGATCATGTCCAGGCAAAACCTGTCTTTCGATACGACGTATACATTTACAGTCTACAGATGTCAACAACCTAACTTAACATACACACATCGCCGAGTTGGACTTGTTTGATCTGACAAAGCTGGTACAGAGCAGAAAAAGAGAAACCCCATATAACTGATCATCAAGCATCAAAGAAAATCTACCCTAACGAGTTTACAGTTCCAGGCGCATACATAGCAACATGTTAAATACATGCACAATTGAACATTCTCCTGCATCTACCTATCAAACTCAGCCCGATACATGGAATATGAATGATATCAGTAGAAAATATGAACATTTAAGGCCATAAATCAGAATATAGAACTAAATACAATCAGAGATCAAATCTAATGCAGAAGAAATGCACTACCTAACAAACCAGATCTACTTAGGTCCTAGAATATCAACCATTAAGGTTGTGTTCTCTTAAACTGAAAATCACTTCAATTCAGTTCAGTCTAGTTCAGTTCGGCTTAGTTATAATTCATACATAAATTCAGTTCAGTAAATCTCAGTTGAAGAGAACTAAGCCTAAGTCCATGGGGCAATCAGTTTCCAATAGTTGTGTAGAGACCTTGGGCATGCTTTTGTCAATAAGCATAAAAAGTACTTGCTTATTGCAAGTTAACAAGTCAGAGCGCATACCTAGCAAAAAGGTTAGCAATAGGCACAATCAAACAATACACTGCAGCTACCTCGCAGACAAAGCTTGATCGAGTTCCAACACAAATTGGAGAATTGGAGTATAATTGATTAATTCTCTGCATCTGTTTTTTTTTCCTACAACAACTCCAGTTTGAAGTGATATGCTGCTAACTGAAAGAATACACCAGAATGCATCTATGGACAACTGACATGTTAAAATAACATGCATACATACGACTGAACCAAGAAATTGACGAATTGAAGTATATGAGTCTATCTAAGAAGGCCTTCTAATGTCCAGTGTAATTGAAGTTAATGGGCAACACGAGTCCAGAGAACTGATTGATAATTCAAGTAAGTTAAAGTTAATGTCAAAAAAGAAATGGTATCTAAAGTGACAGAGAAACATAGAGTACTGGCAAAAATGACATCGCCTCCCGGCCTTCCCTATCTGACTTGACAAAGTAGCAGAGACTGCAAAAGGAGCACATGAAAATTTCTAATAATAATTCTAAATGACATTTCATCAAACACAGCCAAGGCAATCCATGAAAAGAAGGGAAGGTGAGAACTGATGTTTTCTAAAAGAAAGAATACCGGTAAATCAAACTCATATAATTGTATTGAGCAATGAGAAGCGGAAAAGCTTTGAGAGTTATAACTACATAAAAAATCTGAAATATAATTGTGAACAAACAGAAGCACATTGGATTGACAAACACAACAATCAATAACAAATAAACCACCATGATGGTGGATTAACCTGAAACAATATTTTTTTTTTGAAACGGCTAAAGTGACTCGAACCCGACCTATTGGTTGGTTGGAGGTGAAGCTTCGCTTCGTTGTCAACCTGAAACAATTTAGTTGAATCAATATCTAAGTCATCTATCATTACCCAAAAACGGTGTGCCAAAGCGAGAGTCGGGAATCCGCTTCCTAGCGCATCGCAATGGTTTCAGGTAATCTACCAATGAAACCGTGGGGGCAACTGGAGCAATTAGTGAAGACATCACCATTCATTTATGTTGTGTCAGGATACAAATGATCGATATAAGCCCGCCGGGACGCTGTTAATCCAAATCGAAGAGATCGGTTAGAGTGTTGGACGCTTCGAGAAGAAACGCGACCGTGGGAAGTCTGAACAGACGGGAGAGGGACGATAATTAAATTTGCGTAGAGATTTGCTCCTGGGACGGCGCAACGATTGTGATTTGGCCTTTGGGTTTTAGTTCTAGAAAGAGAAGAGAGTAACACCTTTTAGAGTTTGCGTTTTTTGACATTTTCTCCCCAACATTGTATCTTATTATTATATTATTAATAATAATATTATTATATTGTAGTTATATAAGTAAATTAAACAATAAAATATTGAGTAATAATAATTAAACAATAGTCTTAACAGTAGATTGAAGATTAGTTTAGTTAGTTTTGTTAGTTGATAATTAGTTAAACAATTAGTTTCCTTCTTCTTCTTAGTCTATATATAGTTCATTTGTAAACCATTGAAATATGTATCATTCTTGGAGTATTTCTCCTTCAATCATCAATACAAACATTGATTTTACATATTATCAATATTATTCACATGGTATCAGTTGAAAATCTCAATTGATCGATCGATTCAACCATTTTCTTCTACTTCCGCATACACTGTTTTTCTTCATCAGTTTCCGATCATCCATTCAATTGTGGTGTTCTTGCCATATCCGAGTAATCTTCCGGCTGGCAGTTATTTCATCCACCTTTGACGGTTATTTGAGCAGTTATACATTGCTCTTTTAGTTTCTTTCCGGCTATAATGGCGGATTCTTCTTCTTCAGGCAGCAATGCTGCTATTCATCAATCAGGTGTTCGATCACCGGCTGCGTCCCGTATTAGATCGTCTCTCAACCCTGCAGAGAATCAATTTTCTCCATATTTTTACCATCCATCTGATCATCCAGGCCTGCAGATCATTTCAGCCATCTTCAATGGCGATAATTATGTTTCTTGGAGCAAATCAGTGATTCGCGCATTACAGGTGAAGAACAAACTGGCATTGATCGATGGCTCTCTTCCCATCCCTAACGTGAGTGATTTCGAGATATATGATGCGTGGGAGAGAGCTAATGCACTGGTCTTGGGATGGATCAACTTATCTCTTTATGATGACATCAAGAACAACTTGTTGTACTGCAATTCTGCAAGAGATGTTTGGCTTGAAATTCAATCAAGATATGCGCAATCCGATGGCCCTAGAGTGTTCACTCTTGAGAAGAATCTTGGAGCAATGTCCAGAGGTTCAATGTCTTTAACTCAGTATTACAACTATTTCAAGAGTATTTGGGATGAATACATCAGTTATAGGCCTGTTTTAGCTTGTTCTTGTGGTGCCTTATCAAGCTGTAAATCTGAACTCATTCAGTCTCAAATGCTCACTCAGCAAAAGGATGTTGTTATGAAAGTTTTAGTTAGCTTGGATGAATCTTATGCCCATCTACGTAGCCAACTTCTTCTGCATAAACCACTACCCACACTGTCTCAAGTATACTCACTATTACTGCAAGAAGAATCCCAGAGATCCCTCTTTCAGCCTGTTGTTCACAACCCCTTGGATTTAGCTGTAATGGTGAGCAGATCAACCACATCCTATAGGCCTCCTCATGCCAGAAATGCAGACTTTCAAGGCACCAATGTAACTCCTCAACCATTCAAACCATACCAAAAGGATAAACCAAAGAAAAGATGCCTACACTGTGGCATGAACAACCACACACAAGATACCTGCTTTCAACTCATTGGTTACCCACCTGGATGGAAACAACCAAACAAGATTGGTAAGGTATCAAATGCCAATGTTGTTGAAACTTATAATCCTGATATCTTCACTCAAGTTGCAGACAATCCCATCATGGATCCTACACTGTATCATCAGTTCAACCAGTTCAATCGATTTCTGGCATTTCAAAAGCATTCACAGGCCAACTCTGCAACACCTGCTCATCATTCTGCTAACATTGATGTGGCTACACTACCCCCTTCAGCTGCAGATATAGTGCCCTCAGGTTTGCATGGCATGTCATACTGCTTTAATGTTATAAATAGCAAACATACTCAGTCATGGATAGTGGATACAGGTGCCACTGATCACATGACCTGTGATTTATCACTCTTTTGTCAATCTCCAAAACCTGTTGATGTTATGATTAAATTACCAAACAATAATTCTACAGTTGCTACACTTATGGGAGACATCACTTTATCGGATGACTTAACACTCAAAAATGTTCTCTATGTGCCCAAATTTACCTATAACCTTTTATCTATCAGCAGTTTAACTAAGAAATCCCATTGTAATGTGTTGTTCACTGCTAATCACTGCTCTCTCTTGAGTGCTAAAGACATCAATTTGCAGGACCAGCTGTCATCCAGAAAGATTGGGCATGCTGAGCAAAGAGATTGCTTGTATCATTTGAATTTTCAGTTTCATGATTTTAGTCATGTTCATTCCCCTGTCAGATCACATGTTTTGTTTGCAAACTTAACAGAATCACATGATGTACAACTATGGCATACTAGACTAGGTCATGCATCAATGAAATGCCTTTCTTCCATTCCAGATTTAGCTCTGCAATGCAATGTAAAACACCACTGTACTATCTATCATTTTACTAAGCACAAGAGAAATGAATTTACTGTCAGTACCGCTCATTCTTCTACTATATTTGATCTTGTTCATTGTGATATATGGGGACCTTACCCTACAATCAGTCACCAAGGACATAGATATTTCTTAGCCATTATTGGTGATTATAGTAGATGTACATGGATATACTTAATGATAGCAAAATCTGAAGTAAAGACACATATACTCAATTTTTATAATCTTGTTGAGACACAATTCAACAAATCCATAAAATGTGTTAGAACTGATAATGGTGTTGATTTTATACTCAAAAATTTCTATATAATCATGGTGTAATTCATCAAACCACCTGCATTTACACTCCACAGCAAAATGGCATTGTTGAGCGCAAACATCAACAACTTCTTCAAGTTGCTAGAGCTTTAATGTTTCAGTCTAACATTCCATTGATCTATTGGTCTGATTGTTTATTGAAAGCTGCTCACATTATTAACAGGTTGCCTACTGAAGTCTTAAATTTCAGATGATGAATGAAAAACCTGCTACTTATGATCATTTTAGAGCATTTGGTTGTCTTTGTTACTGCAGCACCATTAAAGAGATGGAAAATAAGTTTGATCCAAGAGCAGAGAAATGTGTTTTTATTGGTTATCCTTTGGGTATTAAAGGATACAAGTTATTAAACCTGAAAACTAAGAAAGTTATCATTTCTAGAGATGTGAAATTTTATGAATCTATCTT
>JAYMSP010006912.1:0-10836 GCA_036897095.1 Plantago elongata
TATATATATATATATATATATATATATATATATATCTAATAAAACATAATCTGTCCAACTACTAAAGATGCCGGAATTCTGCACTAACATGCATACTAGTTAGAAATACACGGTCGAATAATAGTTACACAAAGGAAAAAAATAATCCTAAATGTTTTCTAAGCAAATCCATAGCTAGAGGAACTGCTCTCAGAATATATGAATTCGTCACTGTTTGGTATGCGATTTGAATTGGTAAAACCTAACTCAAATTGGCATTTTTGTGTACAAAAATATCAATTTGAATTGGATTTTGCCAATTCTAATCGTATACCAATCAGCCAATCATTTTTTAAATAACCTCTTACGATCTTTTTCTAGAATCAGTATTATTGGAAAATAGCTTGCAGAATTATTTAGTCAATCAATACTTCAATTAAAACGGTTTCCAAGAGAACAATAATGCAAAGTTAAATAGGTCATTTTGAACCCACTAACATTGTCTACATCCCAGACTCTGACAGTTTTGTCAAAAGAAGAAGTGGCAATGCGTGCCATACTATGACTGAAGCGAACATCAGTTATTAAAGATGCATGTTCTTCAAGTGTTGATTTTTGCTTCAGAGTATCAGTGTACCACAAAACAGCCTGCATCATTTGACATCAAAGTTCTGTTAGTTAGAAAATCAACAAATAGTAAATGAAACGGGAAAGCTGGATGGATCAGCATTTATCTCTCTTAGACAAAATATCATGCTTTTCATCCCTGCCACTCACTTTTTTGTCGTGACCTCCAGTAGCTAGAAGCTTTCCATCCGATGAAAAATGGCAACACACAACTTTACCAGCACTTGCCCGGATTGAACTCACTTCTGTGAATGTAAACCCTGAACAACACAAATTCCCATTGAGAACCAATACGGCATTTCTTGGAAGCCTTGATCACATAAACTACTGGAAAGCATTGTTGCTTCAAGTTCTTATCTGAGCAGTGATATCTTATGCAAGTGACAGAAAATTGAAAATCTCATTCTTTATAACATAACGCAAAATAAACGAATACAATCATGATCAAACTATGACTCAATCTTGCGGTGATCCCCATTGGAATTGTGCTTACTTAAGTAGAGAACTTTATTGGTAAAACTTGTTTGTAAATACTATTACAATTGTCTTCTTCATTTGTGCATTTGGTGCATGTCTAAGGAATCAGATGATTCTGCAAAGCATTTCTGTTTCTTATCTTCCAACTTCTACCAGGAAAAAAAAAAAAGCTTCTACAAAAACTTGTGAAAGTCCAAGTTTTTATGAGAGTCCTGCAATATTATATACAGATTGTGTGGTTTTGTGAGTAAATTGTTGATTTTTGTCTATTTGTAAATTGTAGTATTGTTGTATGCTCTAATTGTGCGGCTGAATCTTTTTGTGTAGACTTTAATGACTCTAAGGAGAGTTTCTCTTAAGATTTTGACTTCTTGGTCTCCGGATTTCTGCTGGATATTATCCAGACGAAAAGAAAAGCTACGTAAGATTAATAGCAGAGACATGGGTCCAATAAGTGTAAGATTAGGCTGGGGCCCTTGAACCAAAAAAAAATCAGAATACGCCACCCCCCCCCCCCCACCCCAAAATAAAAAAAAAGGGTGAATTATATATAGCACCCCTTAAATTTGGGCCAATTACAGAAAACCCCCCAGATTGGCGAGAAATACAGATAGCCCCCTTGAGCTCACTTCCGTTGACCAACTCTCCACATCATCATTTTTACCTCTCTCTCTGTATTAAAGAAAAGTGAAACTAAATTCTATTAAAAAAAATTAAAATAAAGAAAGTTAGAAAAAGAAAACCCTCATCTTTCTCTCATCATCTTCTTCACCCCTCCACCTAAAAAAAGTCCATTGGAGCTGCAAATCGCAGCTCCAATGGAGCAGCTGTAGCAGCTCCGGCGAGCTGCAGATGTGCAGCTCGCCGGAGCTATTAAAAGCTCGATTGGAGCTGTTAACAGCTCCGACAAGCTGCAGATGTGCAGCTCACCGGAGCTGCAGATGTGCAGCATACCGGAGCTGTTAAAAGCCCCAATGAGCTGCTATTTGCAGCTCCCAGAGATGTTACAGCAGCAGCCCCATTGGAGCTGCAAATTACAGCTCCAATGGAGCTGTTCTTGCAGCCCGCCGGAGCTCTATTTGTAGCTCCGGCGAGAGCTTTATAAGCTCCGATTTTGAGCTTTAAAAGCTCCGATTTCGAGCTCCTAAACTCTGATTTGTTGTTTTTGGCGAAGATGGCGATTTGAGAGACGATTATGGAGTTTTATTGGTGTTATTGTTCGAAATAAAGTTTAGGGACTTGATTGAACTTTTACAGAAAAGTAGTGGGTGAGTTTTGGCGAATTAGATTAAGATTAGGGACTAGGTTGGTAATGAAATGGATATTGAAAAATTAAAGAAAAGAGAAAAGAAAAGAAAAAGGAGAAAAGGAATTAAAAAAATCAAAAATAGAAAAAGGGGATGGCATTTTTGTTAATAAGTCCAACTTTTTCGTCCACCTCATCATCCAGCAACACCACAGCCCCAGAGTTGACTTTTGGGGCTGGATGTAATTAGTTTTAGAGTCCTTTGTTATTTTTGGACCTATCTGTAATTTAAGCCAACCTGGGCGGTTTTTGTAATAGGGTCAATTTAAGGGATAGTAGATGTAATTTAAGAAATAAATAAAAAAAATCACCTAAATAATTAAAAGCCCAGAACTTGCCTTTGTTAACATCCATACATCGGCCGACTGCATCTCGGTGGTCACCTTCATCATTGGATAAAAAAGACTCAACGTCTTCATCCCCAAAACGGTCCGTATCAGCTTGCACTAGATCTTTACCATCCCACTATTGGATTATACAGGCCAAAAGAAACTAGTCAATAATCAAGCGCATGCCATACTCAATGAAGGTTTAACAACATAAAGGTAAGAATAATACCAACTGATTTGATGAAGATGTAAAAGCAGCATTTTCAGCTCCAAACATCATCAGAGGCTTTGAAGAACTGGCATTTCTTGGTAAAGCAGGCAATGGTACGACATCTCCAGGCGTATGAGTTGAAGGTGTTGAGGGAACAGAACTTGGAGATGGACCAATTGTGTTCACAGTGCCTGAACTATTAGCAGGGCCTGAAGATGATGGTTGCTTTCTTTTTCTTCCTGCCTGGTTTTTCAAAGCCTTCCAATGCAAGAAAGCTCATGTTAGTAATATAATCCAGCAAACATGATAGCACAATGCATGTACATACCTATTTTCCAATGTAAAAATAGGACTTGATGAATTCACTGGCAGTAACTAAGTGTATACATTAAATAGTAAATACTGACAAAGAATATGGTAAATGGTGATTGTTAGGTACGCCCCCATGACAGTGTAGCTTTTATGATACACAAGAATCAGGATCTCAAACAAAAATTTAAATGAAAGGCTGATGGAGGTCCTTGATAACTTGCCCTTAAATTACAGAACAAATTTCATTATTTCATGTTAATCAATTAACATGATCAGCGCTCGAATTTCTGATTGGATGATTTGCTTTACAGACCCGCAATTACAAATAATTTAAACACAAGACGGTTTAGATTTTTGTCCCCCAATTAGAATTTATTTGTTGTGAGGAAACAAAAACTTGAAAGGAGAAAAACTGTTGATATGTTGAAGTGGGTGATTAACAGAATGATCATCGAAACAGCAAACATGTATTCTTAAAGGCTTTGACCAGGAGCATATCAGAAAGAATCAAAAGTTGTTCCACAAGCAACAATTTTTGTTTTGGCATTATCGCTAGTCATATATAAATTCAATTTCATAAATTTTATGGATTTGCAAAAACAGAAATATTCTAATACAGCAGAGATGGTGAGACCTGATCATTTCCACGGAAGGAATTTGACATGCTCCCATCCCCAGTGAAAGTGCTAGACCCCATGATTTTTCCTTGCTGCAGAATCTGTGTTGAACTTTGAGGATGCTGACCTGAGAGACTTTGATGCTGAAGCTGCTGCTGCTGAGTTTGATTATTCTGAAGTTGTTGTAAATGTTCCATTTTAAACTACACAACAAATAAAGCACTATTACAATTTTATAATAATCCAAGATCAAAGGAAGAAAGAAGTTTGGCTCCAAAATGCTGCACACTAGTATAAAATTGCAAAAGGAAAGATATAATCATATGAAGTACAAATGGCTATATCAATGGGAGGAGAGGATACACAACCAAACTAACAGTGTCATGACGAATGAATTGTATTCAAAAGAAAATTCTTTTAAAGATACTTTTTTAGTTCAAACTTTAACTACAGATTTAACGCTATTTTAGTATTTTATTAAGATTTATGTAACAATATGCAACTGCAACGTGTAACTACTTTGGTTAACATCCATGACAAAACTTCAGTGACAAATTAAGAGATCCCACTAAAGAAGAACAAAACCTTCAATAGCATCTCTGGGTCTGCTGCATGAGGCAGATCTCCGGGTTGCAAGGGGGATCCAATATTTGACATCACATCACCAACAGAATTAGTCATTGGATCTTTTCCCACAGAAAAACTTTTATTGTTTAGAAGCATTCTAATCCTTCTACTCTCTGTGTCATTGGCAGACTGGGAAGTCAAGGTCTGCTGTGCATGCAGAAGAGGATGTTGTTGGTGCTGAGGTGATAGCATCTGCAGTTGATGAAAGCGCTGAGGACCTTGCATGAGTGAGTTTGCCTGCTGGAGATGCCCCGGTCGAAGCTGATCAACACCCTATCAACAAAGTTAAAAAATAATTGACACTAGAATACTGGAACTTAAGATACAATTTGAGAAATAATTGAGCAATAACTGCAATGTGCACATATATGTCTACTTGTAGTTTCACATAAATTAAAGAATTCTTTAGAAAAGCTAGGAGTTCGTTTGGTTGAAGCTTTCTTCATCGATAATTGTGTATAACTAATCTGCCTAAAATAAATACTGAAGTTGTATGCAGACAACTGGATGGATATTCCTACCAATTTCTACTAATTTTAAACCCAGTTTGAGAAAACGTTGTATCCTCAGTATAACATCAAGGACACCACAAATGATAATAAGCCCTCAAAAAACATTAATCAGACAAATCATAACAGAATGATTGTATGTAGAGCATGTAGAAATGAAATTACTCACAGGTACATTTAGTGGATATCCTTTCAGTGGTTGATTGTTGCCACCCTGATTTGTCCCTAAAACAAGACATTATTAACTACAGCATATACATAGCATCATTCAGGTAATAACATAAATGGGGGACCAGTATGCTTCAAACCCTGTCAGCTTTTCCTTATTTATTGAGCAAGGAAAACATGAATATAATAAACCAGGATCACAGAAGCACATTGACGAATAGATGTGTGTACCCGATATGCCAACAAGAGATTCTTCAGGACGTGGAGCTCTCGGGCTAAGGATTGGATTTAAATCAGCCTGGATGCCATGTTCATGCACATATATCAACATCTTAGGTGGATATTCAGACACGTTTAGCGCACAGATTACGGAGAGAACAAAGATAGTATATACTGACCGGTGGATATTGTTGGTTCCGGAATTGAAGTTGAGGAGATGGTCGGCCAGGTATACCATGAAGGACTTGCCTGATAAAGTTCATGTTAATTGCTTATGAGAAGCGTGATAAGAGAACATTCCAGATTTTAAGAGTGACAATATCACCACATAATCATCAGAAAGATGATAAGTGCTTCATGCTTCTATCATCCAGATTAGAGGATAAGTGGTGCAGCATGTGTGGCTACATACAAGAACGATAAACCCAAGACTCATTGATTCTTACAGAATACCGAGAATTGACTCAAAATTCAACAAAATACCGAGGATTGATGGATCAAGATTTGTTGATTTCACAGAAGTACCGAAAATTAACAGATTTGGAGGAAAACCTCTATTATTTACCTCTATTATTTTCATTCAATATCATAAACTCTCTAACAAAATAATGAAGTTACATGTGCTTAAATAATAGAATTACGACTTGGTGGGCATACAATTATCAAGTAGAGATGAGACGGATCCGGTTTCTGGGATATCTTTCTTCATATTCTACTAACCTTTGCCTAGCCACCAAGTAAAATAATGCAAGAAAATAAAAAAGTAAATCCTAATCAAAATGATACTAGTATTCTAGAAGAATAATACTCCTAGTCCATATTGCATCAATAAGACAAACTATAACTAGCTAATATAACAGAACTGAAATAAACATTGAAGAAATTACGAAGATTATTGATTCTTTAGAAAGAGGTGCAATCACAAAGTAAAAAAAATAAAAAATTAAGAAGGAGAAAGGAAAAGGTTTTCTTTTAGGTGTGGGGACACTTATCTTCCCATATCTATGAATGAAAGATAAACACCAGTTTTATATCCATCATCCTGCAAAGGGTTAGGAAGAGAAACCAAAATGTAAACTACACAAGTCATACTTAGAACATACCCAGACGACTGCCCAGCTGAAGCAGACTTCAATAACGATGGATGATTCTGATCCAAATTCTGGCTAGCAGCATCGCCGAATCTCTGATGAAAAGTATATTAACAATGTCAGCAACTACTACTGAGATTCAACTATCCTCTTATGAATAATATATACCTTTACAGCAGCTTCATCCAAAGAATCCCTTTGAACAGGGGGTTTTAATTTCTCTGCATACATCTTTGTAGCCAGAGCATTGGCAGTACCAGAATTTTGTCTTGTGAGTGAAGTATTTCCATCAATCGCATTGCCGGTGCCATTTAATAGGTGACCACCCTCACGTCTCTGATGCTGCTGCTGCTGCCTCTGCAGCATAAGATGTTGCATCTGGAGTTGTTGTGACTGCGAGTGTTGTGCCTGTTGCGGTTGTGATTGTAGCTGTTGCTCCTTTGCCTTTATTAGCTGAGTCTGCTTATGAAAACAACTGGTCAATTCTGACAAAAGAAACTAAGGTCTATGAAGAATCAAGAATTTAAATAAGCTCTTCATGCGCTTTATCACACACCTAGGGGTGCTCGTGGACATTTCAGAACCAAGACCTCCAACTGCCTCTCTTTGGGTAAATCGCTAGCAGAACTGAAGTGGAGGTAGAATCGAGGATTGAGTTGCTATTTGCTTCTTAAAGTATGCAATCCCTCACTACTCATCCCCTACGTACCCCCACTGATATGATCCAAATTTCTTATAAAGGATTTTTTTTTGGGTAATTATAAAGGATATCTTTATTTAGGATTCATGGATATTTAACCTTTCCAGCCTCTTTCTCAGAAATTGGTCCCTAAACACTCTAGGAACTTAAATTCTACCAACATTTGACCACATTTTGAATATAGCACGTACAGTCCTACACCATCTTCTAGCAAAATTTAGTTGCGTACGCTTGTAACTTTTACATTTCCAAAAGCGTTGGAAAATACTTTAAGAGCTATGCTACTATTTGCTTTTTGTGTAAATAGTGCTTCAATCTAAGCCATGGATTTCAATTCATTGGTGACAACTCACAACATATGAACACACACCTACTCACTTTAGATTTAAGAAACAGCTGCAGATAGTTAAAGAAGAAAACTAAAAACCTAATGACACTACACAAACAACATTGTGGTTTGCTAACAACTTTTCGAACAAATAGCCTATTATGATTGACGAAAGTGTCACATCTTTACAGGAGAACTCTGATCCAATATCACATATACTAATATTAAACAGCTAGATAATTGAAGCCATGCAATACTAAAAGAGATGTGGCAAAACTTCAACAGCCTTTTCGAAAGACGTACACAGTAAATTAATCAGGCGCAGGAAAAGAAACAAGAAACTCAAATCAAGATTGAACTTCGTTGGTGGCAACATTTGATTTCAAAAACTTCAACCAACCTGAATGTAAGATGCAGCAACATCAGAATGTCTGTCATTCGTCCTGGCAATAAATATATCCCAAAAAACTGACCACCACTCGAAGAGAAACCCACCAGGAGCATCAATAGCTGGAACAAGACCGGTGTAATATGCATAAAGTCGTGTAAAGAAAGAAGGCTACAATACTACACGACAGTACATGTTAGTTAAGACTTAAGAATTGTTAACTGACCAACAGGATCAGATGACACATTCCCTTCAGCTCGAAAAGCCTGAGCAGTTGCCACGAAACCTCTCTTGGCTAAATAATCGTGAATATATACATCCAACCTAATAAACATAGCTCAAAATCAAGAGCAAAAAATAGGTAAGTGTGAATGCCAACTTCATAACACAATTACAAATTCGTTGGTGAAATGGAATCAGATAAAGATTCATTTTTTATTCAAAATTCGTATAGTCTCTTTCAAATCATATAATCTTGCTTGTTGAAAAAAGTTTTTTTCCACAATCTTGTAAACCTAGGTTAGGGCAAATGAAAATTGTTCACATACATATCAAGAAACAGCAAAAATCAACGAAAATAAGCATAACAAGAAAGAAAGTAGCTGAGAATAGAACGAAGCTTACATTTTATCTGCTTCCCAGTTAGTTTGCGACATTTTTAAGTCCAATAGCTCACAACCCACAAACAAGAGTCATGGATTTTAGCTTCTGAAAAACACTAAAAGTAGTAACCGAAACGACTCACCAAGAAAATATATTATACGACGAATAGTTTCTTCTTCACGTATATAAGATTAAATA
Organism: Plantago elongata; assembly: GCA_036897095.1. Lineage (NCBI taxonomy): Eukaryota > Viridiplantae > Streptophyta > Magnoliopsida > Lamiales > Plantaginaceae > Plantago > Plantago elongata. Next base: position 8,690 of record JAYMSP010006912.1, read on the forward strand.
ACATGGAAGTTCTTCGTCTACTCAGTTTCAGCTTCGGTTTTTGAGGAATTGTGACTTTGTGAGTGTATTGGACTTCCTGGCACCAATTCTCAATAAATACGTGCCGATTTCAGTTGAGTCTATTCTTAGAGAACACGGTACACAAAGTAAATAGTTGGCATTTTTTTAAAGTTGAATTAGGGTTTGAAATAACACGATTGTTAAATAAATATTATTTATCATAAAATTTACTTGTTGAAGTTGATTTTGTTAAGTTTAACTAGGACTTTTAATTTATTGAAAAATGCATATTGCTTTCTTTATTGTAATTAAAGTTTAGTATACATACTACATATTATGAATTGGTGAAATTAAATTAAATTAAAATACTTAACTTTATATTTTTTATAATTATCTACTTATATCTTGCATTGTCCCACAACAGGACTGATAAATTGGTCCAATTTGTCCCAATGCAATTCATGAGAATCTGGTCCATGAGGACGGGATCCATCAAGGACTTCACATACAATTTGAGGATTTAGACCCATTTGTAAGAAATTAATTAATTTTTTTAAATCTAGATTATTTTCATACTCATAGTCCAAAATACTAGAAAACAATGAAATGAAGCAACCCCAATAAACTAAAAATGAAACATGCATTATGTCTTTCAATCAACGACTGTCAATCCCAATTAGTTCCTGGTTTAAAATTATTACAAATTGGTCCAAGTTGCATTATCTGTCTTGACTGACTATTTTAACAAATTACGCCTAAAAATTGAGTAGTTGATGTTAAAACTGCCAATATGCATAAAAGGTAATACACACTAGGAAAACAAGCCCAGGCCTCTAACCTCCGAATCTTTCCAGGATATGAAAAACTCGTTACATCCAAGAGCTCAAACACTTTATCTGGTTGGCAGCACAGGAAAAGCTAGCAATGAATGTTCTCCGAAAAATCAAGAAAATCATAGTGGAAATGAATTCCCTCGGGGCCGTTAAGCAGATTTTTGAAGAACTAACCATGTCAACCGAGCCGAAACATTTGGCTTTGCTAGAGGAGTGCAGGGAGATGCTACACTTACCTTGGAATATTAATCTCAATTGGTCAGGTAGGAACACTAATATAGTGACAAATAATTTAGTTAAAGTAGCTTGTGAAAGATAATTTAGCCTGGTTAGCTTGTGAAACTTTGACCGAGGCTACCTTTTCGGACTCACCTGGATCAAATTGTACCGTTTCTGAATTTCGATAATGTCAAGTATTGATCGTCTTTGTTTAAAAAAAAAGAGTAGGGTATAAACTCCCTTTTCTTCCATTATTTCACCATTTAACCCCAAATAACATCAAGAAATACATAAATCCAACATGATTTAAAGGCACCGGTGAGACGCGAAAGCGCAAATGCTAAGATATCATTGACAGGGTATGAGTGGTGTAATTGTGAATAGAGAAGGGTATGGACCGATCAATGGGCCTAATGGATGTTCGTTCGTTCAATAATATGTATGCTCGGTTCATGTTTGACGAACATAATAATTTTGTGTTCGTGTTAGGTTCGATAAAGTTTCAAAAAAATCGTATTCATTAATTGTTGATGTACGATAGTTCGGTTTGTCAAAGTCGTAATATCGAATATAATACAATTCAAAACAAATCTAACTAAAATGTCCTAAAAAATTTACATAAAATAAAGGGCGAATTACAAAAGATACCCCTTAAATATTCGCGTATTTCACTTTCGCCCCTCCATCTCAAACAATTACACTTTGGCCCCTGTCGTTGACCACCCCTCCAGCATCAACATTTTCTCTGTCCTATGTGGCATTTTCAGACGATTTCATTAAAGAAAAGAGAAATTAAATTCGAAAATTAAACAAAATGAAAATTGTAATAAAACCAAAAAAAACCCTTTCCACTTCCCCCATTACCCGCTAAAAACGTAGCTCCCAACCTCTGTTTCCTTCTTCATCAAACCAACTCTTTGCTGCGAAATTCGCCCAAACTACAGCCATAACTACTGTGTGTCGAAGTAATTGGAGCATTTTCTGTGGCAAATTGGGTTGGAGCGAGCAGCATTGTACTGAATTCCATATATTTCCCTCTAACAGGCGACATGTCGAAAGGTAAAATTGAACCTCAATTTCACCTATTATGCTTTC
>JAYMSP010006913.1:0-10834 GCA_036897095.1 Plantago elongata
GGCTTTTTGAAGAAGGCACCTTATCTCACGATTGGCTGTTTGGATGGACATTTGAGTGGGCATTTGGATGGGTTTTGGTGAAAATTGTGTTTCGATGGACATTTGAGTGGGTATTTTAAGTGCATTTTAGACCAAATCACTGTTCATCGAGCCAAATGAGGGATATTCAAATCCCCATCCAAACACCCCCTAATCGTAATGCGGCTAGCCTGCAAAAAAATTTCTCCTCATTATGTTTGTACGTAAGAGATATAAAATTAAGATTTCAATCGGTTGAGTACTATCGTACTGATATTGAGAGCAAATAAAATAGGGTTTATTCTAATAGATAAATGAGAGAGTACAAGCATACATTTATATAAAGAGAAAGAAATTTCTAGAGAGATCGTGACGGTTGGACCTATAACAGTCTAACACAATACTAATCGTACATTTATTTCTAATAGAGGCCATGTTTTGGGGAACCAATATTGCACGGCATAATTTAAGTTGGGCAACACTATAATAACTTTTTGAATCCAAGTGTAATTGTTGGACTATTAAGGATTAATTTGAGAGTTGAGTCTCTAACGGGAGCCCCTATGATAATAAGCCCAAAATACAATGTGGTGACAAACATATATTCCCTCCGTCCTAAAATAAATGTCCATTTTGATTTGTTTAGGTCAAAATATTTAACTTTAACTCGAATTTATCCATTCGTATATGTATTGTTCAATTCAATCATATAATGAAACTTTACTTCCTAAAGTTTCATTATATTTTTGAATTGAACAATTTACATTTACGATTTAGGAGTAGATTCGAGTTAAAGTTAGATGATATTGACTGAAAAAAGTCAATAAAGTCATTTGTTTTGGCATATGTACAGTAAAACCTCTATAAATTAATACTCGATAAAATTAATAATTTGTCTAGTTTCAACTTGAGACCAGTACAAAATTGAATCACAATCTATAAAATAATAAGATAATAACTTATTATAAATTTCAGTGTATATATATTGGTCCCAACGAAACTATAAATTAATATTTACTAAAATATTCCATATATATATATATAACACTTCAAAATTCTAAGATTGTCTCGTAAAAAATAAATCTGTAGTCGCTTGTTTTTTTATTGAAACTCAATTATATATTGAATTCATCTTTGAATCTTCCCATTGCCGCTTGCAATGCTTCTTTTCGAGTGACCGGTTCCAAAACTATTGAATCATCCTCAACTTCGTCATCTACAAGATTTGACTAGCATTGGCAACATATTCTTCAATCCTTTAAACCTCGTAATATTCATTATTTTCACCAAAATAATCAAGCAGATGATTCAATTCCATTTTGTGTCGATTTCTCAAGCTCCACACATGTCTTCTCCAGATCTTGAATTCTTTAAATCACTTGAGTTGGTTGAATTTGCCGAACGAATTTTACAGGTCATACGTAAAATCTTTTTAAATTAATAAATTATTAATTTATCAATATAATAATATCTCATTAAATTAATAAACTATTCTTATTTCAACATTATTAATTTATAGAGGTTTTACTGTACCCCAACTTCTTAGCATGCCCAACATTGAACACACCAGATCACCAATAAATTGATAAAACCCATTTTTGAGAAATATATGTACCTCATAAGTTGGAAGATATTCGATTACTACAAAAAAAAAAATAATAACCAATATATAAATATACCTCCGAAACCCTATCTTATCATTTTTTTCCTTAATTCCAAAGATTAGAATTGAGAGTTCAGCTGTTCTTGAGAGAGACAGTCGACCAAAAATGATTTTAAGAAGATCACATATCACTCTCCTCACCACATTTAGTTGGACTGTCAACTGCAAATGAGTTTTCAAAGTAAGATACAATGAAATGTTCCTATCAATGGAAAACAGTATATTTGCACTCCATTTTTATGAATTTTCTCACACTGCCAAACACAAATCATATCATATAACCACCTACTCCCTCCGTCCCAGAACCGATGTACTTGGTTTCGTAGTTGTTTGTATTTCTTGTGCTATCACAAAACGGTCTCTGATTCTCATCAGAGATCCTCTGTTATGGGTTGGTTAAGGATGATGGTATGCCTAAAGAGTATAAAACGGAAGAAATACAAACAAGTTGGAGTTATTACCAATGGCAGGAAGAATGCAACAACAAAGCAGCTAACAGAAAATGTTGCAGCTACAATCATTCAATCTGCCTATAGATCATACAAGGCAAGTAATCAATCACATACACGTTTGATTTCGCGAATCTTATTATAATACAATGTTTTGATCGTAGTTATAGGGATTAATACACAGGCAAGGAAAGTTCTGCAACGTCTTCGAGGAATAGCCAGATTCAGGGGAGTTATACAACAAGGTCATTATCTAGACAAATCGCAAGCATCGTCTGCTCTTAACCATATTCATTTCTGGAGTAGAATACAAGCGGAGATTAAAGCTCGATGGATGGGCATGGTTACTGATGGCCGGCTTAGGCAGAAGAAACTTGAAAATCAGTTGAAAGTAGAGGCTAAGCTTCATGAGCTAGAGGTATATACTTCTATTCTGTCAGGTTTTACTGAATTTTGCTTGATCAATACTCATTACAGCTTAACATAAATGGTATAAAATTTTAAAAAAGCAACACCAAGCAATTTAGGCCATTGGAGCGAATCAGTGTGTATAACTAACTATAAGGTATAATTATCACAGAGACCAAGTCTACGTACGAAACATTAAACATACGAGTCAATGCGAGTAATATGAAGTATTTTCATCCACGAAACTTTCATGTATTGTGATCAAAACTCAGTTAGTCAGAAGTTTTAAAAGATCGCCATGAGTATGAATCATAACACAGTACACAATAATGTTTTTCTCTTTAATTTGGTTGTGCTATGAAGATGGAACTACAACTACATCTATAATCACTAAAAAACAAAGGTTGAAAAGTTGTAGTTCTTGAGTAGTTGAATGATCATTTATTCTTACTTGTTTTGTAGTATAAGACTTGCAGCAAATTTATCTCATCTCATTAAGTCTTTTACCCAAGAATGGCCCTGTTTCACATTCAAGGGGCTAACAGCCTATTTTCAAGTACCTTTGATGCAATCTATCAATTGAGGGTAACACATTAGGGATTCACATATACAGTGGGTAGTGTAAGGAAAGTGTCATAAGAACAGTAATCAAAGAATACCATCTGGAAGAACACCAACCTACCTGCACCTGATAAAACGACGTCTCAGCCAGTTTTAACCATGTCCTGTTTCGACTTATTAAGTGCACAGTAGTGTTTTAGAAGGGAAGCTAAATCATATTTATGTGAACAACAAACCTGCTATACATGAATCTGTTGCATATACTCACTTTTAGAGACCTTATCACCCCCCAACGCTTCACTGCTGAAAAGAAACTCGCTCAATATAGCTTTGCGTAGCTCACTCCTTAAATACTACTCATCCACACAACTCCTAAGCAATCTTAAGAACTAGGTAAATTGACAAGTACAGCTTAACATGACTTTTAACTCATTTTATCGTATCTTAGAGCAGTTTATTTCCTATATGCCTAATTGTAGGATAAAAAAATTTGAATGTTTCTTCTTTTTCTGGATTCTAAACAGGTGGAATGGAGTGGTGGCCCTGAGACCATGGAAGAAATTCTTTCTAGGATACAACAGAGGGAAGAAGCAGCAACAAAACGAGAGCGAGCAATGGCCTATGCTTTCTCACATCAGGCATGTCGCCTTGTAGCAAAACTAAGATTCTGTGCCATACAGACTCAATGGGTGAGAGTGCCCACATACTAATCAAAATTTGAATTTTGCAGTGGAGGGCTAATTCAAGTCAGTACTTTGGTCAAGCTTACTATGACCTTAGCAAAGAAACCTGGGGCTGGAGCTGGAAGGAGCGTTGGATTGCTGCTCGTCCATGGGAGAATCGGGTTCAAGCAACACATGCCGTTAACAAGAAACTCGGAACTAAGCACAACACAAGTGACATTACAAAAACAATCCCTACGAAAGACATAGATTCAGTTAAAACACTTTCATCATCCAACGGGAAAATTCCAGCACAAACTCAGAAATCCAAAGTTCCTCAGGAAGCAACTTAGCAAAAACAAGAAGAAAAAAGAAAGGCATATATTACATGTTTTACAAAATACTATTATGATCGCTTGATTTGTGAACGCAAAACAGTTAAGTTTTTCGTGTAAGTTAGCAAGATATTGAGTGTTGAGTATCAATCGAGTACATAATATTTATGCGACGTATATCACGATTTATCATTGACCACACCCCTGAACCAAAGGAGTATACCAAGATCCCTGATATTATTAGTTAAGCTCTAGGAATGGTACTACTCATCAGCCATAAAGAAGTACCAACAACCATGAAGCAATTGTCACCATCTTAACAGAAAAGACAAATTTTTTTCTTTTTTCCATTTACTCTGCTATCTGTTTTAAGGCAAGAGGATTACTTCCAGCTCGACATTACAGATTTTTTAAGAGATTTTGCAGGGTAGGGGACCAATGAATTGATGATACATAGCCAAGCCAAGTACAATATTTTGGTGGTATCCAGTAACTAAATTCTTTTCCCACCACAAATTATTGAGTTTCTTGTGCTATAATGCTGTTGCTATCTCTTTTCACATGTGGGATCATTTCGTTATAGACCAACCCCACATAGTTCATTGTTCCATTACTCTCATTTCACTACCTTACAATCCTTTGCTATTAATCAACAGCCTGAGGGTCTTATAAAGTACTCAAGCTAACCAAATTTGTTGCCTAAACTAGCCAACAGTGATTTATGGACAATTAAGTTTGGTCTTCATTACCTGTAGGTGGGAGTGGGATTTCAAGATTTTCTGTTATACAAGAGCCAAAAAGAGCTCTACAAGTCAATCTAATGCAGTGCAACCTAAAATGGTTAATTAGCTATAAAGAGTAGTGAATGAATGCTTAAATTCATTCAGGTACCCTAAGTGAAAGATAAATGCGGATTAATAAAATCCAAATGGAACTGTTTTTAAGCACCCAATCAACCAACCCTCTCTACTTCAATCAGTTCTTAGAAAATGACCCATTCCAACCAATTCTCCCGAAACCCCAGCAGGGACGGTGACGTCGTAGGACAAGTCACTATAGCAATTCTTTATGTGGGATAAATTACAAGGCAGAAAACCAAATGTAGAAATTCGTAAAAAGGAGAGTAAATAATGTAAATATCTCTATGCAATATTTATTTCCAAAAATAGAAGCGAAAAACAGCTCAAACCAATATCCTCATAGCTATATTGAGATTGTACAGCAATATTGCCACATAAAATTTGGTGAGAATTGACATCCACTATTAGCTCTGATAGGTAAACCAAAAGATGTTCATACTTAATACCTCATAAAGTGACAACTTATTGCATTGATCAAATAGTAGCAGCATTAGCAAGTCTAACAGCATAAACACAAAGCAAGCGGAATGATTCGAAATGAAGTCGAGCACTGCGTGCTCATCAAACAGGTATGGAAACATGAAGCTAAAGCTGTAAACAACTTAACATAGACTAGATAATAACCGGAATTGGAAAACCTGAGACTAACATCAGATTCTTCGCCTCGCGGCAACTGCCATTGAGTAACGCTCGCGCAAACTTCCTCCTTGGAAGTTTTCATTCCACCCTCAGCAACTTCAGCTGTTGTTGATTAAGATTTCTCCTAGTAACAAACCATAAAGCCCTGAAAAAGTAAATAAGCACATGAGAACCAAGTATGGAACACCAGTGAATAAGCACAAATAATGCACAAGCAAATGTACCCCATCAGATGGATCAAGTGAAGGACATTTGCGTTAGGCGAGCGAAAACCTAGTGGCGAGAGTCAGAGGAAGCAGAGGATGGCTTGTCGGAGTAGCCATCGTGCTCCTCTTCGTCACCTTGGATTCGTGCAGGAATATGAAATCCAGAGAATCCACCAATTCCGGAGAATGAAGATGGATATATAGGCACAGCTGATGGATGAAGATGGTGCTGCTGGTGCTGTTGCTGCTGCTGGCTGTTACTATGATCAGCCATTGCATTGGCGATCATTATTGGATCCATCCAAGCACGAACTGAAGGTGTGTTACTGGACTGAAGGGGTCCCCTCTGTGAAGAAAAGAACTGGTTGTGACTGCTCAACACCTGCTGCTGAGGCACTGATGCACCCACAGGTGGCAAGTTAAACAAATATCCACCACTGCCGCTGCTTCCTGCATCTCCACCCGCATTATTCCAAGCAGCAAACCTCTGCAACCGGCTTAGCTCGGCCTGGTGCTCCTGCCAGCCTCCATCGAACCCGAGTGGAGTTCCGCTCAGCAAAACGTGCGAATGTGGCTGCGAATGAGGCTGGTCATTACTGTTATGGTGAGTGGGATAACCAGGATCTTGAAACGACTGAAGCGAAAGTCGCAAATCTTGGTTCTGGCGCAAATCAGGCGGTGTCTGGAAGCTCTGGAACTGCATAGCCGACGAGCTGGACGAAGCAGCTCCCATAGGAAAGAAGGACTTGATAGTGTCAGCAATAGCATCGGAGTCTAACGACGGAGGCAAGAAGCTCGAATTATTCGCATTCTCCTGCTGCTGAACATTAACAATCATCATCTCATTACCACCACCCATACACACCTGCTGCTGATTCTGATGCTGATCTTGCTGATGCTTACCACCATCATCCTCAACATCCTCACCATTTGGAGCAGCAGAGCAAGTGGTCATAGGGTTCCAAGCAGGAAGCTCAGCTAGTTCATCAATTGCCGCTTTCGCCTTCTTGATAAGCCAATCCACCGCCTTACTAGGCCGGTCGTACCCGAGCCGGTCCTGAACATCATAAAACTGAATAGCAGTGTGCGCTGCCAATCTCACGCGCCGGTCCCTCGGCCCCTTAGCCGTGCAAACCTTGCTGTGGCGGTCTTTTCGACCGATGGAGCGAACAATGTGGCCTCCTTGCACCTCAACAATCTCCCCTCCACTGTTTCTAAGCCCAATTCCTAATCTTGAAGAGGGAATCGGACGGTTCTGATGGCTGCTGCTGCTCTCCCCCATTTTGCTTGCATGTTCGGTGGTTCTCTTCTTAGGTGGCTGCTGTTGGTTTTCTTCCTCTTCCTCCTCTGGTTCAGCAGGTTGTACTACATGCTTTGAAGCGGTTGTACCTTGGGTTTTGTAAAGATGAAGATGGTAATGATGATGCAGACTATTATCAGGATTCCTCAGAGGATCCAGGCTTTTCTGGTTTTGCTTGTCCAGCTTTTGATATTGGAACCCTCTTGAATTTTGGAATTGTTATAGTAAGTAGTATGAGCTTTTTTTGAGCTGGTGCTTGTTGTTGTTGTTGTTGGTAATGTTGCTATTATCTTCCAAAAAGTGACTAGTGCCATTCAAACTTGCAAATTCCATAATCACCACATAACATAAAACCTTGCAAAAAGGCTATAGGCCACATAAAGACAGGCTAAACCTCAGTTTTAGCCCTAACCCATATGTGCTAGTACACTACTCCTTTTTTTTTTTTGGTTCAGATTTCTGCACTCTACTCTCTGCAATTTGTACTAGTACCACTAGTAACAACAACTTTGAAGAAAGGAAGGAAGGAAGGAAGGAAAGGAAACTTACAGAGAGAGGAAATCAAATCAGAAAACTGATATTTTTGGCTTTTGCTTTAACTTGTGATGGTACAAGTCTGAAGCGCAGCAGCAGCAGCAGCAAGAAAAGAAAGCAACCCCTTAAAAGAAAACCAAGCAGCCAATATTTTCTTGAAATACAAAAGGGAAATTAGTTTCCTTTTCTTTTAAGGGGGGTTTGTTTCCTTATCTAAGCACACAGGAGTTAAGTGGGAAAAAAAGGGAGTAAACACACTATAGGAAAGGGAAATTAAGGACTACTGTGCTTTCAATTTTCACAGCTCATACACCTAGCTTATTAGCTAGCTGCTTGCTACCTGTGAAACTGAAATCCAAAACAAATAAAAACAATAAAGACTTTTCTTTTTCTTGTGTGTTTATGAAATACTACTGTAATTGAATTATTGAAATATGTATATTGAAAGCTAGTAATAATAACAAGAAGAAAGTAGTAGTAACTTAACTAGTGGGTGTAAAAGATGGCAGTGTTTGGGCAGAAAAGGAGATTAATATCATCACCTCTGTCTCATCTGACCCTCTCTACTGCTCCCTCTGTTTTTGTTGTACTACTACAACACCCCCCCCCCCCCCCCCTACCCCAGTAAACCAACAAACCCACAAACACAATCATAATAAAGTTTTTAACTTTTAATCAATCTCTCTTCTTCTTCTTGTTTCTACATTAAACATCGAAACTGAACTGAATTAAAATTAATAGATAAATAAAACATGGACGGATGGAATTTTGTTGTTGATATTTAGTGGGAAATTGCAGTTAGTAGTGAGTAAGAAGTCTAATAGTAGTGAGTGGGTTGGGTTGAGTCATGAGTCATGAGTCATGGGTGTGTGAATGGAAGAGAAGGGGATGGATAGAATAGATGGATAGATACTTTGAGATGGTTGAAAGAGACCTGTTCACAGCCTTTTGTGGTTTCTACTGGCATGCCTTTTCCTTTTCTTCTTTTTACATTTTCTTTTCTTCTCTTGTCTCGCTTTCTTTATTTGCTTCACATTAAAGAAACAATAATCTCTTTTTTGGTCTCCCAATTTGCCTTTTTTCATTATTTGCTCAACGAGTAAATTCTATATTTTCAGTTGGAATTCATTTTTTATTCCTAGACTATAGCATTATACTTTATTGTGTGCGTTTTATTAAGGAGCTGATTGACATGGCATTTGAATGGGGATTTTGTGAAATTGTATTTAGAATGAAATTAAAAATGGGGTATTTCAAGTGTATTTTAGGCCAAATTATTGTTTATCGAATCAAATTGGGACATTTAAATGTTTGGGCAATCAGCCCCTAAATGTTTTAGGTACTTAAACATTCAATCCTTTCGCGGTCCAAGATCACAACAAACCCACATGGGCAGGCATAGCTTTTCTTTCTTTTTCTTTTGTGTAACTGTAAATATATTACTACTATTCAAGAGTACAAACAGTTTGTCACGGTCTCGCAAAACTGGGAATCACTCTAGTGTAGGAAGTACAATTAACAACGAATTGAAGCTAACCACTATGAACAAACATCCGCATACTACTATCTAGACATTGTACATCGTGTGTGCCACTACCCCTACTAAGAAACTGTACCAGTGGAGGCGGAGCTACCACATTTGGCCATTTGCTTCCCTGACAAAACATATCTGCACATATTGGAAACCCCCAATTTGGCACATCACTTCATGTTGTTGATGTAACTAACCTAGATCTTGCATCCTACACAAACACGTAAACAAATAGTGAGAATTTCTTTGTATATAAAGTTGAGATATACACCATTGTATTGCCCGGTACAAAGAGCTACAAACTCTGCCATGTTATGTTATATCCTATATATATATATAACCCGAAGCCGCCTAAATGAAATTAATCGCTAGTATGGTTTCGAAAGATACATCCAACAAAACACGTGAAATCCGCGGGGGCCAGGTGCATGTGATAATGATTCTGGGAGCTGGGGGAGGAGACGCTTTGTCAACTAACTCTCTATGGAGTTGAAGGCAACGTTGTAGTAATAGGGAAAAGATACAAATTTTGGTTGTGTGCATAGCATACCAAATAATCCAACTCACAATTATAAAAAAGGAGTTGGCGGACCGAGTTATGAGGAAGTTCATAGAGGAGTATAGTACTGAACAAACCGAGCGCAGTGAAAGAAGAGATGGTCAGGAGTTTATTTTTTAGATCAAAGGGTGGCGGTGTTTTCGCTTCCATGTTTCCCAAAAAGGTTGGAGTTCGAGTAGGAGTAGTGGTCGAACAAACAAATTAATCACAAAGATAGAGACGTTGTGTTTCTGTATGAACAAGTCGAGGAATGTGAAGAGAATTAGTGAGAATACGTAGTAAAATATTTTTCAAAGGATGTATGTACGTACCTAAGTTGTTAATTTAGATGTTTTAATTATTTTGTGTAGTAAATTTATTGGTTGATAATTTGTTATTTTTTTTGGTTGATAAATGAAGTTCATGTCTATTTTTTAAGACATTATTTTACTTTTTTTATAAATATATACATATGTTGTCATACATAGTTTTATGCCAAGCATAGACATTATACAATTAACACACAAAGCTAGTACATACAAATAAAAACATCAATTGTTCTGAATAAAATATAAGTTATTATTATATATATAACATGACCAACTTTCTTCCAAGGAACCAAAACAAAACAATATAGGCAATGTATACATAAAAATATGTCACTTAAAAAAAAACCCCGTAAAACAAAACTATATTGACAATTTCTGTGAAAACATAGTTATTTCATCCCAAATAAACTAATCAATACACAACACATGGATGCTCATTCGAAATATTACATCTATCCATTTAAACAAAATTGGCATATAACAACATAAACAATTTATACTAAATATAGGTCATTTATTATAAAAAAATATAAACATGGATACTCATTCGAAAGATACTATCCATCTATTCAAACTAAAATAACGACATATAACAACATAGACAATGACTATTGATACATAGATCATTTATATATTAAAAATTAAATAATATAAGACGTACGGATACCCATTTAAAGCATAGTATCTATACGTACAAACTAAACTAGCATTACAGAACAAATACGTACAAACTAAACTAGCATTACAGAACAAATATAGACAGTTTATACTAAAATATTGGTCATTTATAAACAAAAAAGA
>JAYMSP010006914.1:0-10833 GCA_036897095.1 Plantago elongata
TGTTGCACAGGATCATGGATTGTTGTTTTAGTCGTCAAGTTTGGGCGCTATACCTCATTAGGAGTCAAGTCGATGTTGCACAGGTTCATGGATTGTTGTTTTAGTCGTCAAGTTTGGGTGCTATACCTCATTCATAAACATTATGCAATTGAGTGTTAGAAGTAGATTAGTACTTCTTAATGTTAGTATTTAAATTATTATTGAATTAGAATTCCTTATTATATCTAGCTATACTTTATCAGAGTCATGTAAGTCTCCAACGAGCATTGAACTCAATGCAATAAATCTGATTGTCCTTATTTGTTTTCTCCCTTTTCTCCTTATCTCTCAAGCGCTCATGCGTATCTCTTTCTTCCGCTGCAGAACCTCAAGTTCAATATATTCTCTCATACAAAACATCACGTTATACGATCCTCCTGCAATCGATTCCCACTGAATTGATTTTCTCTTCTTTCTCAAGATCGATTCAACTGAATTGATTTTCTTCTCTGATCAAACAACCCACTGTTGTTGATCCCAACCCATGTTCGAACAATTTTCTTTAATATGTCGAACTTCTCCTATGATCGAACAACCCACTGTTGTCGATCCCCTTTCCATGTTCAAACAGTTTTCTTCAATCTGTCGAACTTCTCATCTGATCGAAGAACCCACTGTTGTCGATTCCCTCTCATGTTCGAACAATTTTCTTTAATTTTGTCGAACTTTCTTCTATTCTCCTGCAATTGCTCGCAATCGTCGTTCTCCTGTCCAACAATCGCCCCAGCCTGTTCGATCTTCATCGACCGCCTCTGATCGCCCTATTGTCCGACGGACAATACTCCGGCCAGGTCTTCTTCTTTTGATTACGTAGTGGATTTCTCTTCTTCTTATGCAGTTGAGCTGTTTCTTCTCCTATAGTCTACTACTGCGTTTTCTCCACGCATCATCGATTTTCTCGAGCAACTGTCTTCGTTCCGTTCTGAGATCAGATTAAGCTCTCGAAGTCGCATGTCTTGATCAAAAGGGTTCTCCTCATCCCTAGATGAACCTGACGCGCCACCAATCCATTCCACACAGCTTCCTAGTCCGAAGCTCTTTTTGTGGTTAGAGTTCGCGAGTTTTTTTCTCCATCTCCAATCGTTCGAGCTAGCTGTCTAAAGCTCCTGCTCCGTTGTATTTTGGACTATTGAGGTCACATGTTGACCCCTCTCTACCTACTAAGGACTATCTCTATGTGATCACTTATTGATTTCTTTTTCCACCTATGTGTGGTATTATATCCTCTCCTATTTTGGATGTCTCTATGTCTGCTCTGGGTTAACTTCTTCCACCGAACTCTTACAAACTCGACCACCTCACTGGAGTAGGGTACAATATTTGGGTCCTCGTTGCCCATAACCAACTGCTCATGGTATCGTCCATCGTTCGGTCATACATTTTGCCTCGCCTGCTCTCGTACAACATCAACGTAGAACGTCATGGATGAAATATGTTGATTTTTACCTATGAGTCGATTTTTTCACTAAACTACTTTCATAAGTATTATTTGACATTTTTCAGGACATTCACAATGTTCATCAAAGTTCTGTTTCAATTGAGGGGAGTGTAGAAGTATAAGTAGATTAGAACTTTTTAATATTATCACTATTATTTCAGTGAGTTTGAAAATTGAGTTCTCGCACTTATTCAAGCATTGTACAACAATTGGCTTTAATTATAATATGGGCTTTGTGGTATCACCGTAATCTAAGCTGTTTATGGGGAGCGTGTGGAGTATCCTTGACTAATCTCCAACTTTGCGATTCTTGTTACTCTGACCTCATGTTTGTTCGCTATGATATGGTCCAGGTTCAAACAGCTTGGCAGCCTCTGTCCTGTGGTCTTGTCAAAGTGAACATCATCGATGTAGTGCTACTTTCCAACGGGCTTGATGTGGGCTTGGGTATAGTGACCCGAGATAATGTCGGTCAGGTGGATTCATGGAAGAAGGCTCGATGTGTTGTATTAACCCTTCTCCCTTGAAGTAGAAGAAGTTGTTGCCCTGCGGACGACGGTTGAATGGGCTCTTGAGAAAGAATGGTGGGGGTTCTCTTTGGTTAGCTCCTCTGACTCGTTTCTACAATAACACACCAAATCACTCAGTGATAAAGTCTAGTGTTACAGGACGACTATCTTCTAGCCGCTTCGTTTTCACGTTTTACATTACAATTTGTTAGACGTAGCGATAATAATGAAGTTGCACACTCTCTTGCTAAATATGTTCCTTAATCACATATATGGGTTCTACTCCAGGTTCTGTACTGATTGGGCTCTTGTGATATTATAACACTTTGTTATTCAGGAAAAATTAACAAGTGAAGAATTAGATGCCCGAAATAAATAAGACAGAAATAAAGCAATGTATGGATGTGGACATCACACTTGTTGGACCGAAGTGCAACACCAATTACAAAAGATGTTACTAGCATAGAATCTCCCTATATATTTAAGAAAATCACCGATATTATTAATTAAAATATTCACATTTTCAATATTACAATAAAATTTATTTTATTAATAATATAAATATTTTAATTAATAACATGTGTTGTTTTATTAGTAACATAATATATCCTTAAATAGGTATCGTATTTTATAATACTTAGGTTAGGTTTGATATCTCTTCCTATGAACATTTTTTTACATATATGTATCAAGTTAGATACCGCACCTGGCCTTTTCCATTTATACCTATTCCAATTTCTTGAGCTCATTTTGTGTTGAACGAAAATTCCAAATTACTCAATGTGGCAATTAACTAGCTTGTCTTTAATTCGTCTCATCTTCAAAGGAACAATTGGCATGGCATCTATCGAGCATCACAACAACTGGGTGAGATATTATCCTTTGTCTCCACCGTCCTCTCGAGGACGGTAAATGAATAGAACGTTCGTGAAAAAAATCGATCTATGTTCAGTTTGTATTTAAGTTTGATCGAATCGAACAGTTCGCGAACATATTTGTTTAGATAATGAACCGAACACGAACATATTTATTACTGTTCGGTAGTTCACGAACGATTCGTAAACAAAATAAATATTTTATAAAATTATACTATATATTAATATTATATAACCAATAGTAATTATATTTATATAATTAATATATCCAATGCATAATAGGTGGAGCACAATATTTATAAAATGATATTATAAATTTTGTAGTTTATGTAATTATTTTATGAAAATTTTAATAAGAAGTTTTTGTATTTTTATTGTATTATAATTAATTTTATTTTTTTTACGAACCAAACAATCAAACTTTAGCTAGCGAACGAACACGAACTTGTTAAAATATTATCGAACCGAACACAAACAAAAAGTTAAAGATGTTTGTCGAACACGAACACGAACCGAACAAACGACTTATCAAACGAACGAACATTCGCTAAGCTAATTGTTCGGTTCGAAATACACCCCTAGTCCTGTTGCAATTTAATTCAACCGTTTGGAATAACATTTAAATTGAAAATATTCAATTCCAATTAAATATTTATATAATCTTGTACACATACGCATTACAAGTAATGGTACTATTATATACATGTATATATACCCTACACTCCTAGTGTATATAAACCAGCTCTAAGCTCTGTGGCAAGTCACTGGATCTTAACTAAATATGGAAATTACCTCAGCTTTGTGGGTGGCATTGCTTATAACTGTAGTGCCGTTACTCGGGTGGTGGAACGAGATCTGGCATACACTTTCAATACGCCTCAGGCGCAACGCCAATGGAGCGACACTTCCGCCAGGCAACATGGGAGTTCCCTTTTTCGGAGAGATGATGGCGTTTCTTTGGTACTTTAATATTGCTCGTCGTCCTGATGATTACATACATGCTAAGCGCCACAAGTAAGTTCTGTTATCATGTTTCTTTTTTCGATTGTAACTTGTGTCATACGATTGTTACAACTTACAACACATGTGTTGAAACTAAATGAAAGAATCTAAAATTACCAGTATGGTTATTTCTAATATTTTAGGCATATCTAACTGTTATATTGTCTAGCACCAGTTTTAGAAGAAAAAAATGTTACAAACACATGCATGATCTTATTGAAATTGATCAAAGTACATGTCTAAAGATTACTCATCCGTGTACTATTAAGTCAGTGTCACATGTTCATCTCATTCATGTACGTTCCAGAATGCGTAAATCTTGATTATCATGATCAGGTATGGCGACGGATCGGGACTGTATAGGACTCACCTATTTGGTTCGCCAACAATCATAGTTGTTTCTCCACAAGCCAACAAATTTGTGTTCCAATCAGAGTCTAGTTTCGGCTTAAAGTGGCCTTCCCTGGAAATCGTAGGAGAGAAGTCTCTCGTAGCAGTGGAGGGAGCTTCCCATACCAGGGTTAGAAGTGTTGTAGTTAAGGCTACTAATCAACCTGATGCCCTGCGGCATATTGCGGTCATGGTTCAGCCACGGATAATTGCTGCACTAGAAGTATGGGCACACAAGAGTAGAGTTACCGTGTTTAGAGAAGTTAAAAAGGTATGATCGATGATTATGATGATGACGACGACCAATTTTTACCAAAAACACAATTTATATACAATGAAATGTTTTTATGTATTTCCATGTTGTCAGGTTACATTCGCAAACATTGGGAAGTACTTTGCAAATTTTGAGCCCGGTCCTGTTTTGGACGATCTTGATAGATTATTTGAAGGTTTGGTTAACGGATTTAGAGCGTATCCTCTCAATTTTCCTGGAACCACATTTCGCCATGCCGTCCAAGTAAGTTTTCCTAATACTCACCATTGATAGATATAAGCACACCGCCACGTTGGTATTAGTTTAAGAGAAAGGTACTACTACCAGCAAAACATATATTGTGAAACTTGCGACATCCATGTAAAAGAAACAACAACTGAAGAGTTCATGTGAGCAGTTTCAAGTTAGCATGTGGAATTGAGCTTTTCTCATGAATATAACTGATAGATTTGAGTTGTGAATTTAATGGCAGTGTCGAAAGAAGATATCTGCCACATTTATGGAAGAGATCAACGTAAGGAAGAAACGTGAATCACCAAGTGAAGGATATGACCTCCTGGAAGGACTAATGAACATTAGCGATGAAAATGGGACGTTGTTAAGTGATACTGAGGTGCTTGACAATATTGTAAGCCTTGTTGTAGCAGGGTATACATCTACTTCTCTTGCTATCATGTGGGCGGTCTATTATCTTGCAAAGTATCCAGATGTTCTCTCAAGGCTCCGGGTACAACCAAATTGACCTTATCACATCTAGTAACATGTTTTGATCTTCCTGTATGTTTTAACTGAGCTATAATTTGAAATTGCAGGAAGAGCATTTGACAATTATTAAGAAAACGCCTGGAGACATCGTAACTTATGATCAGATTGTAAAATTAAGTTACACGACAAAGGTGTGTACACCAGCAGTTCATGATTGTTGACAACCTGTTTGGTTTTAGATATGTTCACCAATTTTATACATTGTATCCCACGATTGATGACAGCAACTTTGTCTGAGTATATAGGTTGTTGAAGAAGTAATAAGATTGGCGAACATTGCAGCATTTATCTTCCGGACAGCTAAGAATGACGTTGAATACAAAGGTAGCTAGCATCATTTCTATGATTACACTTACGACAAGGATAATTGCAATAATCTAAACTGTAACAGGGGTAGAAACTGCTAATCTTATACTTCACACTTGATATTTTGGTACAGTTTGATTCTTTGAACTCTAAATGCGTCCTTTTAAAACAGGTAATATAATTCCTAAAGGCTGGAATGTCATTTGTTGGGTTCGGTACCTGCATGAAAATCCTGAAAATTTCGATGATCCTCTAAGCTTTAACCCCGATCGATGGAAAGTAAGTGAAATTATAATAGGATACGTTCACATTCTGCTCGTCGATCCATATATTCACTCGTTTTACCTACAATGCTAGGCTCCGGCAAAACCAGGAACATATTTAGTGTTTGGAGGAGGATCGAGAATCTGTGCTGGAAACATGCTTGCACGATTACAAGTCGGTCTTTTTCTACACCATCTGGTTGTAGGATACAAGTGAGTGAAACAAGAATGCTTCTATGCTCACCTTGGATTCAGTAAATTGTGCAGGCTCATTTCCATCAAATGATCAAATAAGTTTATGCAACTTATAAACCTACCTACAAAGCTAACTGTGTTTCTTGTATACAATTTTCCAGATGGAAACTTGTAAATCCTGAAGCTGGCATGTCATATCTTTCTCACCCGAAGCCAGAAGATGAAGTTGAGATTGATATTTGCAAATTGAATGAATGAAAGCGCCATTTCACTTTCCATCTGCAATGTAATTTAATCATCGTTTTTCACATTCAAATGTGATAACCTTTCAATTATAAGTTTATAACGTTTGAAATGAAAGGGCCTTTATGCTAATAAGCAAAATGAACTTGGTCACCGACAATTTGACAATGAGACACAAATATAATGAACTTACTATAATTAGAATGCATAACACAAATATAATGGTAAAATATTTATAACATCTTGACAAGTTAAGACACGCCGTAATTGTAATGTAACAAATTTGATTCTTTGAAATGGTTGATTATCTGTATTGAGAATGATGGTGATTGAAATCTAAAATTAAATAATAATTTCATTCTTATATATTTAACTATTTTAATTGTAATATTATATTGAAAAAATAAAGGCCTGGCCCTATATATATGACTTGAAAACATCAGTTAAATTGAATATATGGACTTGAAAAATAGACATGCTCCAGTTCTGGCATTTTAATTATATATATTATTAATAGAATGTTAATTTTTAACGATTAATTTAGAAGATTCGTACATACTTAAAATCGTCCTCCAGATGAATCCTTAACAAAGATACGGATAGATTAAAGAAGAAAGAGAAGAAATCAATGACAGGAGGAGAGATAGTACACTTTTGCGGCAGCCAAGGATGAGGTGAAAGTTAATGAGAATTGCTACTATTTGAAACTAGCATCCAAAACTTTTACATGAGTTTCAACTTAATAAATTGAATTTTCTAGATATAGGAAGTAGCTAGTTGTAGTTAATTTTAGCTGTTGTTTCCATATATATAATACTCTTTTATTTTAAATAAATGGGTAATTAAAACTTCTGACTTATTAGTTAGAGGAAAAGTATATTTAGGGTGTATACAAAAAAACCGTCCGCTCCACCTACCAAATTATCCGTCAACTACCCGCCATTAACAATTAGAATTTTTGTCAAAAACCACCTACGGATTACAAATTTGTAACCCGCCATTAAACGAGTGGGTGGCGGTTTGGTGGTTGACCAACTGCCAACCCGCTATATAGGGGTGATCGTTCGGATTAATCCAATCCAATCGATCCGAAGTTTCAGAGCACCTTGGGGTCACTTCGTAATCAGGTCCGAATGGTTCGGATCAGATTCGGATTAATCCAGTTTGGATCGATTTTTTTCGGATTAATCCGAAAATAATCCGAAGATATAAAAAAAATAATAGAAATAAATTATCCTTTCTTCCTCAACTTCCTAAAACCCCCAAAACCTCCAAACAAAATAGAAATGATGAAAATGAATAAAGATGAATGGATGATTAGGGTTTGTTTTGGGTTTTTGTTACTAGATTTGGATATAAGTTGCTATTTCAAACAACGTTTTTCACTTTGGAAGAAAGGTATTTTCTTTTTTTAATATTTCGGATTAAAAATCGAATTATCCAAAAATCCGACGGATCGGATCGGATTAATTCGAAAATCTTCGGATCTCAAATATGCTAATTCGTAATCCAATCCGGACATACCGGATCAGATTGGATTGTCGGATTTTTGGATAGGATTTTTGGATTTTGAATTTTTATGATCACCCCTACCACTATATATGTTACTAGTTTGTATTTTTCATTTTATTGCATTAAATTAATAGTAAGAGATTCTCATTATTCATTTACTCCTAGGTTGTAATTTTACGTCTTCTCATAGATTGCAAACTAATGTTATCTTAGTTTTTGTCATGACCTTTGTAATTTGAGCAACTTATGAACTTATGTTGTATTTGAAATTTTATGTACTTAGACTACTTGTATTAATGCTTGAGATTGTGTTATGTTTTCCTTATTGTTTAGTCTATTGTACACTTAGAGGTAGTGAAGTATAATGTATCTTTTTTAATGCGTCATACATGTCATTTTTTATGTGTTAACAAATTGCCAAACCACCCGCCAACCACCCTCTTTAAGTAGTCAACCGACCTGTGACGGTTAGAATAAAATTCCACCCGTTGCGGTTAATAATTTGGCGTACCCGTTATAGACGGGTCGGTTGAAAATTTTACAAATACTTGTCTATACGTCCACGTACGCTTCTAAGCGTATTACTAACTAAGCTGCAATTCGTTATCTTTCTATATACAATATTGTATGTGTGCTTTTTCTCTATATAAATAAAACCTAACTAATAACTAGGAAATCAACATAAGTAAAGTATATCCTAACAAGAAAACTTGGTGATGTTATTTCAAGTTTTAAAAAATATTGAGTCACAAAACACCTGCACTATTGAATTAAATTACAAATTAAGTTTTATCATGTAAAAATTTTAAGTCGTGTTAACTTATATTACTTCACAACTAAATTCGTTTCGACAATTCTTTTCCGCCTTCAACCCCTTAAAATCACACATAATAACAAGCCGATTGAAATCATGAAGGTATTTAAGAATTTTACCCGTTCAAATCCAAGAATATTCCCAGATGACAATGGCAAGCCAAGTTGTCAAATAAAAAATGCAAAACCACTTATCCAGCTGACGTCATAATTAATCTGGAGACGAAAAGAATATATTATAAGAAGCGAGTTAATAAAATAGTATTTAATTTATAACAACGAACAATACGAGGAATTAATTAATAAATAGTAATAACAGTAAATAATAATAGCAGTGCTAGGACCTGGAAGTTGTAAAGTGGAGAGCGAATGATTGATGACCAAATCGAAGGTTTTATTGAATATTATTCCACCGAAAACTTCGCCCGATATTTTCCCTCTCTGTCAAAACCCTAACTCCATTGTTGTGGTGAGTAATTTTCTTCCTTTTTTACCTTCCTTCTTACATTTCTTCTCTGTTATCTGTTCGATTCTACTGTTCCTGTATCTGTTTGCTTCGATTACGAGCTCTTTCAGTAGATGGATAAGGAGTAGGTAGTCAACGTTGTAATGCTAATTTGGGGATTTTCTGTTTTACCTTGAGATTGTGATTTGTTGTTTCCTTTTCCTTTTATAGTTTTGTTTTAGCTCATATACTTTCCGTAATTACTCAAAACTAGTATTCAAGTTTATACTCGTAAGTCGATATTATTCTGAATTTTGAAGCATACTCCTGTAGATCGTATTCTGTTTGTATTTCATGTCCTAGAGAGCTAGATTTGCTTTCAGAAGCAATTTTGTTATGTTTGTCTATGTTGAGTTTCATCTCCATGAGATGGTGGGTGCTCGTCGTGACGCACTCTGATTGTGTCCTATATTAATGTTGACGTGTTGCATTTCTTTCCTGTTTTGTTGTTTGACACTTGTCTTGTGTTCGTTGAGCAGGAAGAACGGTGTGATCTGGTCATTGTGTTGATGTGTTAGATCTTACGGATTTTATACTATCAATGAGCGAGAGTAGATTGGGATCAAACGGAACTGTTTGAACGCTTCCGCGCGCCTTCTGTCCCATGTTTACTGTAAGTGGTGGGTGTTTCGTGGCGCTGGATGGCTCTTCCTGTACTGGGACTTCATTGTAAAGGCCAGTGCAGCAAAATTCCTCTGTTAATGGAACGATCAAGTAACCACTGTCCTACTGACCATATTGCGATTGACATTATTAGTAGTACCACTGCTGCTTCATCTAGTTTATCCCATGAAACCCCATCGAGTGGTGTGGAGCAGCAACATAGTGAAGATCAACCTACTACTAGTTCAAGAGTTCCAGCACATCAACCTTCAGTGTTTTCTGGTGGTGGATCAAATACAAGAAACTCATCACTAATACGAAGAGGGAATAGCCGAGGCCGCCAAAGGAGTCCACTAAATTCTGGTTTGTGGATATCTGTCGAGCTGTTCTTGACAGTTAGCCAAATTGTTGCAGCTATTGTTGTCTTGTCGTTGTCAAAACATGAGAATCCGCATTCTCCCTTGAGAGAATGGGTAGTGGGTTATGCATCTGGTTGTTTTGCTATCCTTCCCCTCCTGTATTGGCGTTTTGAGCATCGAAACCAGGGTTCTGATCAGGATTCACTTCAGAATCGGCAAGATTCTTCTCAAGTCAACAGCTCTACTCTTCCTTTGACTAGGCGTGTGATGGACGAGGAGGATCGCCAGACATCAACCAGAGGCACACAGAGCATCGGGTTGCCAAATCCAAGGTACCCTGAATTCTTTGAAGTAATTTGTACCTTTAGATTCTCGTGATGAAAATGCAGTACCAATTACTCCTGTTTAATACTTCAATTGTCAGATCATCAGAGTTTATGTGCTTAAAAAGCACTTTATATCAGTGATGGTTGAACTGGAGTCTGGACAGCTCTCTACTATAAACTTGTTAATTTTTAATCAAAAGATATGTGAAAATGAAATATTACCAGTTGATTGTTGAATCTGAAAGAGTACCAAGTTACAAAATACAAATCTGTTTCACCTGCTATCCATTTGGTGGAAGCAGTTGTTAAGTGCTTTACAAATGCAAGCACAATGTTGCTCATTGTGAAATCTCCTTACACTGGAACAAGAAACCAAGATCTACTTACAAACATGTAAATATATATATATATATATA
>JAYMSP010006915.1:0-10827 GCA_036897095.1 Plantago elongata
CATTGGCGGTCGCTAAGTGCCATGCGGAGCAAAGCGCTGTATCGTGTATTCACGGTACGAGCACCTCTTGAATCCGTAGGGGCCTCCTCTAGAGGACTTGCCAGTGACACCTCTTGAAGTGATTGTTCCCGGTTTTTCCCTTTCGATTTAAAAGTGATTGTTTCAAAGTGATTTCAAAGTGACTGTTTCATTGTGCAGTGGTGGTTTGCTATCTTATCCATGTGCATTCATTTCATGCATGCCTGAATTGCATTCATTCAGAAACTTCTTTTCGCAACCGAATTGGTACAAAACGACATTCAATCTTCACCCAGGTCGTATCATTGAGATCCCTGCGAATTGTAGATCTTGTTTATGTAAGTCTCGATCCATAAAAGTCTCTAGTTTCCTTCCTCGGTTGCGTAAAAAGCGTTCGACAGTCCTTTCTCCTTATTCGCTTACCGAAACATTGCCGCGGTTTTCGTAACGTGATCTTCATCTTACAACGAACCCGCAGAAACTTGTTTCATGAAAATTGGATGCCAAACGATGTCGTACGGTCTCCCCGAAGTTCTTTGCTCCTTGACCAGCCTAGTTGCGTTAGCCTCTGTTCTTGATCCAGTTGATTGCTAATGTAATATAAATTCTACCCCATGTCCCTAATCTTTACCCTCTCTTCTATTTTCAAGCTTCTACTTCGATTTATTATATTTTAGCCCCTAAAATAATTTATGTATTTTGACTTCTTATATTGTAGTGTCGGTTGTCAAAAGTTAAGTAAATTTAGTGGAGCTTTTGCGTTAGCTATTTTTAAACGTGTCGTCTTTCAAAGGGAACTTTTAACACTTTTACTTATATTTTTGTATTGTAAAGTATAAACGTATTGCTTTTGATTGACAAACAACTTATGGTTATTATATTAAGTAATGAGACTTGGTATGATAGTCTATTTAAAATAGGGTTAAGTACATATGACCCATAAATATTTTTTTGGTATGAATTTTTACTGAGATCTTCTCGACAACAAATCATCTTCATAATATGCAGCAGGATAGAAAGTTTCAGACACTTTCTTAGAGATACATACTCACTTGAGAAACACGACAATAGAGCCAATAGAGCTTATAAACCGGAGTAGCCCCCGTCTCATGATTATATCAAGGAAAGACTTGCGTATTTTGTTAAACGAAGGTAAAACATATATAATTAATCAAATTAGCTAATATATATGTATGGTTTTACTTTTAGTTGTATTTCTAATTTATAATATGATCATGCTTAATAATAAATTTACTTTAAGTTTTTTGTATTATACTTTATTCAAGGAAAGACTAGCGTATTTTGTATTGTTTTCACTTTTTTTGATTTTTTAATTTTTTTTGTTTTACTTAATAATAAATTTAATTTAAGTTTTTTATTTTATAAGTTTTTATTTTAGAAATTCGATCTTCTTTAATTTTTTTATTTTTGAATTATAATTTTCATTATTTAACCAATTAAATGATGTGAATTGTGATGTGGTATGGTTGACTCGTTGACTCATATGTCACGTCATCTTTTTTCAGTCAAAATTGTTCATAAGCAACGCTTATCACACGTAAGAATGACATACGCATTCTAGTTTACACTTATAACCACATATACATGATGAATATATTAATTGACATGTACTTACAAATATAAATATATAATTGTGTCATAACATAAGTTCACTGGATGGTAATCTCAGTGTTGAAGGATATTCATGGCCTCAACTAGTTTGTCTTTAAACCTTCCAACATCAATGGTGAAGTTGACACCCTCCAAGTAAACTGCATGAATGAAATCCCATCCTTTCGCATAATGAGCAATCGGATCTGTAAGTATGGGATCATCAGGAGCATATTGTTTACTTAATGAACTTTCTTCAATTGAGATCTTGTAGTCCAAATAACTTATGTTCATCCCCCATATAGGATCTCTGAATTCCATCATAGCCCAGTACTCCACTGGCCCGAACGGGACCATCTGTATAGAGACCGCATTATCTGGGAGGTACAAAAAGTTGGTCAGTCCTGCTCCGTGGACTCCCATTAGCACATCACATGAATTTACAAGTTGCGAAAATCCGGATTGATTAGTCATTTTTGCCTCGTCAGTTGAAACCACGTTGAAGCCTACTTCCTTTGCCATTTTAGAGATCTCATCTGGTTAATCAAAGGGAAAAAATAATTTTTTTAAAGGTTGTATAAGAATAAAATAGAGAAATATACTTGAATCGAATTACCACCACCTTCGTTTAACAAAACTCGTGAGTGTTTCCTTGAGACAATCATAAGGCGAGGACTAGTCGATTTGAGCAGTCTAGGTTCTATTGCTGTTTTTCGCTCAAGTGAGTATGTATCTCTAAGGAACTCTCTAAAACTTTGAATTGACAATCCTGCTGCATATTCTGGTGATGATTTGTCCACGAGAAGGTCTCCGTGAAATTTAAGACCAAGAAACATTTTGTGATAGCAATGAACTTCCTCATTCTCCTCGTCAATATTTATTATTGGATACCGACTCAGTTTCCTTAGAATTTCACTTGCCTTCGATATGAACCAATCTCTGTAATCGGTAACTAGAAGATGCAATTCTGGTAGGTATCCGAAGGCAGTCATGTATAGTGGGAATAGCACATCAGCGAAAAAATGGTAATGGTTCATACTCTGGCCATCACTGGAGAAAAGAATGGCCGGGTTAAAGTGTTTTTGGGTACATTTGGGGGCGGCTTTCTCTTCTTCACCATACCTTACCACTTTTACTGCCCAATGCCTGACCCATCTGTACGACCTTACATATGGACTTATTATCCATGAATCTGTAGAATTTGGAGTTGTTTCATTATGTGTCATCACATATATGATGCCCCTTTTGGCTTCAACCCTAATGTCTCCGTCGAGCTCACAAAGAAGATTACTTTTGCACGACACTTTCTCAACCACTAGAGATATAAGAAATAATTTGAGGATCATTTAGATTGACTAGCGCTTATAAAATGAACAATTAATGACATTTCATATCTCGTATTATTCGATTTAGTATCAATAAAGTTTTTATCCGTTCCAAAAAAGAAATAATGTACGTTAATGCACATAGGCATACCTTCTATCTGGGAAACGTTCATTGATGTTAGAAAACCTTCCCGAGCA
This sequence comes from Plantago elongata, assembly GCA_036897095.1. NCBI lineage: Eukaryota > Viridiplantae > Streptophyta > Magnoliopsida > Lamiales > Plantaginaceae > Plantago > Plantago elongata. The sequence continues at coordinate 3,153 of JAYMSP010006915.1, forward strand.
GTATTTCCAACTGCATTCATGGTGAAAAATCAATGTTTACATGGAAGTATATATATATGGTACATGTGGAAAAGCGCATAACTGAGGAGGTTATTATAACACACTGTCTATAGTGATAATAGATCTGATCTATGTTATCAATAATTCAACTATCATAACTACAATACAGTAGAATCCAAATTTAAATTGAAAGGGACTTGAACACATAGGGTTATAATCTTGAATTACAATCTCTTATTTGCATCAAATGTATCCCCTTCCTATAGTAAATATGCATGCCATAAATTTTCGGTGAAAATAGAACGACTTACTTGATGTCCGGCCATATATTGCCGATGAAACCCATATGCTGAGCACTAATATGAGGCACAAAATGAGAGTTTTGGTGATAACATCTGGATTATACATGGTATAATCAACTTTATGAAATTTCTTTCAAGATTCTACTTTGCTTTTAATGGCGAAATTTAGAGATTACACTTGTTCATACTGCAAGGTTTCATTCCAAAAGACTGATATTGGTTTATATATGTCTCTGGTAGTTAAAATTATTCATCAATTTACCTAACCTAGCTCGTAACTTACATAAAGTGCACAATTGGAATTAAGAAATCGATCATCCAATTAATGAAAGTTTATCCTGCATACATTGCATGTATTGTGTATTCTACGATCTAAGTTGAACTTGGAATGACGACAGGGAAACGGTACTATCGTTTGGGTATGTGTTGCACGCAGTACCACCAGGGGATAACCCAAGATTTTTTCACACCCCTTGCTCAAACTCGACTTTAAAGACTAGAAATATAAAAATTATTTATTCATTATATATTACTTCATAAAATTAATATTTTAACCGTACAACATAATTTAGATACATTATAAATTTAAAAAGAAGAGCACATCTAATAAATAATACTCTCTCCGTCCCGTGAAATAAGATACAAAACTTTTGGACACTGTTTTTAATACAATTAATTGTTTATTGTTATAATATGAATATTAAATTAGTTAGTGGAGTTACTTTTTGAGTATAATATGAATATTAAATTAGTTAATGGAGGTATTTTTTTGTTATTTTTGAAACGTGTTTAGTTTCGTGGAACGTCATAAAAGGAATATGTGTCATATTTCACAAGACGGAGGGAGTAATCAATATCAATTCTACACAAATTACACATTATACAATTAAACGTATATTTTTCATTATATATTTATATAAAATTATACGTCAATTATAACATATGAAGTTTTTTGGGACTGTAGTTCAATATAATTGGATTGATATTGTTAATACAAATATTAAATTATGCGAATATTTATGTAGTCAACAATTACTTTTAAAATTATAAAAAACATCGACGTTTCTTAAGAAAACACTGTGGGGTTATAAGTGATAGCCATTAAAGTATGTAAGTCATTATTTAAATTTTAAATTTGTGCATTTTTTTTATCTTTATAATAAATGGTATTGTAAAAGAATTAAATATTGAACAAAAATAAAAATCCAGCATGTATACCTGCGAGATTTCCCAAAAATCACTCATTGCTCGACATGGGGTCAAGCAAAGGGTACCTTTGCCCCTGACTACCACATTTACCTACCATATGATATTTAATTCTATAATTTTAAAAGTCATGGCGTCAAAAGGATTTATTGCCGAATTTGACCAAAAATGACATGACATGATGATCAACTGGTCAACCCTGCCAACTCACTTGCCAACTCATTGTTTAATTAAAGAAATGGAAAATGAAATTCAAAATTAAAAAAGATATGCCTTCAAAATAGACATCAATATCGATATATCCTTTTATAAAATAACAAGTCTCATAAAAAACGATATTTAAATAATTTATCTATAGACGTTTTTATAATATGAGTGGTTTTGGTGATAATATAACAGTTTAGATAGAATTCGTCTCTCATAATACTTTATAGGCAAATGATAATGCCAGAACAATTTTCCTTTCACATATTTAATATGTGTCAAAAAAGTATTATAAGTGTCACAAATAATTCAATTTGACTTGGCAGTAATTTTTTTTACTCCGGATGAAACAATAAGACTGGCCCAATGGTGGGGCCGTGGCGCCCCAAATGGGGGTGGGACGCCACGATGTGCGTCCCACGGCGTGCCTAAGCAGTAGCATCCCAAGATAATTGGATATGTCATTCATTCTTTGGAGTTTTCGAAAAATACAATGACTTATCAATCGTGCAACGTGACCGGTGTTTGACGCTATCCTTAACGACACGGCCCATCAAGTCGAATTTGAGGTGAATGACCATCAATACAACATGCCTTACCATCTAACCGATGAGATCTACCCACCTTGGACTACGCTTGTTCCTGCCATCCCGAATCCGGTAACTTACAAACAACGCAAGTTCTCCGAGCTTCAAGAGTCCTGCCGCAAAGATGTGGAACGTACTTTCGGAGTTATGCAAGCACAATTTGTAATTATAGGAAATCTGGCACTTGCGCACAACAAAAAATATTCTCAACAAAATTATGAATTGTTGCATAACACTCCACAACATGATAGTTGAAGATGAGCGCCACAAATACTTAAACTATGACGAAGAAATGAACAGCTCGAACAAGATACCCGTGAGCATGTGCCGGATCTCATTGATGGAGTTCGTATACATCGGACACCGTCTACAATAAATATTATCCGGAATACATGAACAATTTACGCCGGATGCATAGTTTAATCACGCACACTCAGCTAACAAATGACTTAATGGAACATATTTGGAGGCTACAGTGATGATGGATCTTCTCCAGTCGGGGTTGTGTGTTTGATTATTTTGATGTTGTGTGTTGTGTGTTTTTTGCATTTTATTTTCGTTCGATTTTAGTTTCCCGCACTATGTTGTAATATATTTCTGGATTGTTCTATCTCAGTAAATTATAAAACGTCTTCAACAAAATGCAATTTGATTAATTTCAACTTCTAAATAATTTTATAATATGTAAATTAAAATAAAAAAATAAAAAATGACGTGACATTCACGACGTGACAACGACGCGTCACTACTGCAGTACATCACCAGTGAAGATGGTCTAACCTACTTCATATGTTTATAAGAGCTATATTTTGCAATAAATGATGAAAGTTAAGAATTTTATCCTTCGCAAGTTAGGAAGTACCATATTAAAGATGCTTCATAATGCAAGTAACTTCTTTTGCTTTTCCTGGAAAAATCTGTGAAATTACTTCACTGACTTATTAGTTGCAAACTTAGTCGTTCACATTTTTGGTCAAAATTTAAACAATTGCATGGTACTATTTAAGTGTATATCTTATGTGCAAATTCAGTAGGACAAATTTGAAAGAATAACTTGAATTAGTAAAATTAATAAATACGTTACCAATGCAGGTGATAGATATAGATGAATTTTTATTAATTTGCATTAAGAGAATACATTTATGTATAGGATAAAATTGACTAACTACTTCAACTAACATCAACACATGTATATAAAGCAGGCAGTACATATGCATGAAATTTTCAAGGTGCAATCTCATACTTCCAGCACTTGTTCAGGCATTTATCGAATGAAACATCGTACGTATAATTTCAATATCATCGCCAAATACCTCATTTTATGCCTGTTATTAACCTTGATCAGCATATGGCTTTCGTTTTTCGATGGCCAGATATCATGTAAGTACTCTTGTAACTTTACTATTTAAAAATATCATCCCCGCAGGAACGGACGCAGACGATTAGTTATGGGTAATGATATTATAAAAATATTATATTTTATTAATATACTAATTTGATTTAATAGAAATTAAATTTGATAATATATGCAGATAATAATTTTCAAAGAAAAATGAAAAGTGTTCGTATAGAATAATGAAGTGACTGATAATTTTTTTGGATAAAAGTGAAAAATGATTCTTAAAAATATATTGAAAGGGGAAATATTGCATATATAAAAATAGAAGAAGAAAGAAAGAAAAAAAATGATACTTAAAAATATATTGAAAGTGAAATATTATATAAGAACATAAGAAGAAAGAAAAACACAAAAAACAATTGCCCAAACAGGATTTAATCTTGTGACCGGTAGGCAAGATGAGTAATTTAACACTCAGCGTCTTGTCAGTCAGCCATAGTTCACATATGTTTTAGTTATTCGCAATATTGTATAGATAGATTTGCGAATATTTGTATATGCAGGCACGGACCCATGCTTTGTCCAGGGGGAGCAATTGCTCCCTCTCAATTTTTGCTTTGAATTTACAAATATACTCCTTTATAAATCTATTTGTCCTTCTATTATTATTTAATTCTTTTTATTTATATAATGAGTCATAATTTTATTGTAATAAAATATTTTTGTGGTGTAATATTAGTAATTTTTCTTATATATTATAATAGTAGAGTTTTAATATAATTTTAACTATTTATAAATAATAGTGACTGAATTATAATATATTTTAATTTGTGTTTAGAATTTAACTAATTTTATAGAATTACTATTATATATTATATATTGTACTTGAAAGTGAAATGATGTTTATAAGAGTTTTTAAAATTATTTAATGGTTTTAATGTTGTTAGTTTATAAGCTTACAATTGTCATAATAGATTAGAAAAATATAATGATAGAAAAATAGTAGGTAGAAATATAAAATTCAGTTGAATTATAAATAATTGGTTGATAAAAAGAGTATTATTCAAGACGTAATTAAAAAGCATAACAAACATATTAAAAAGGATAACTCGATTAAAATCAAATATATAATTAGCTTCTCTAACAGTTTTTAAACATTTACAATTTGGTTGTTTATTTTAAAAAATGTGTATCAAATGAAAATGAAGATATCATTAAGAAGTTTTAAAGTATGAGTGTATGATGATTGTCACGGTCAATTGTAGAGTAAATTTTATAGTTTAATTGTGAGTCATTTTTATTCTTTCAACATTTAAATCTCGCTACACCTGACAAAATATTTTGCGTCCGTCCCTGTGTATATGGGTATCATAGTAACTTCACAAATTAAGGGCTAGCAATTACGGTCTCTTGCATCAACATGGATCCGTCTATGTCCACACGTATCCTTTTAAATTAAAGTTGAACGGCCCTAATTAAAATACTTTAATAATAATAATAATAATCATAATCTAGCGAATTGTCTAAAAGATGTTGTACACACCAAATATCGTAGTGGATTGCCAATGCCATAACTGAGGATCCTAGAGAAAATTGATAATTATGACGCTCAGTACATTAAAATTTCTAAGTATTATTTTATAGTCGATGAAGTCTAGCTCATTTTTAAATACGCTGAGGTACTATAACCTAGAGGTTATGAGTTTAAGTTATGTCGAGTGTAGACTTCTTTTATAGTATTATAATTAAGTTAGATTGATTTTATATAATGATTGATAGATTGATATTTTTTAAAGTTAATATTATATTGGATCAAGTGAGGTTACATGATTGAATTTAAATCTAGGAGTAGAGATGTTCATGTCTTTAATTAAATCATTTAACAATTAAGGTGCAAAAATGTCCCCCCTTGTGAAAAAAGTCTAGGGGTTACAAAAACTGGGGATGGAGGACGTATTAAACCAGAAAGGAAAACTGAAGTGCTTCATTTCGTAGCCAGAGCGTCAGAACATTTGTTATAGGGTTAAAACTCTAAGATATAAAAATGTTTAAATTTGTTAATACAATTAAACGGGTTTTAGTTTTTAGCTAAAGAACTCTGTAAAAATTTAAGATAACGAAGTTAACAACTAAGGGGCTGACTGACATAACATTTGAATTGAGATTTTGGTGAAATTGTGTTCGGAATGAAATTGAAATGGGGTATTTAAAGTGTATTTTAGGCCAAATCACTGTTCATTAAGTCAAATGGGGACATTTAAATGTCAAGCCCAATTAACCCCTAATACTCACTTACTTTCATTTAAAATATTTCACATTGATTTTTTTCCAATTATCTTTTACTTTAACTATTTCTTCTAAACTTAGATGATTTAGTAAAATCATATATATAGAGCTATATATATCGTGGCTCTATATCTTACATGAATTCCGATCTTGAACGCAGCTGGTAATTATGCGCGTACGAATTTTTTACCGTCGTTGAAAGTTTTAAGGAAAGAAGGTATGTATATACTCCCTCAACTCCACTATAAGCTTTTGATTTTTCATTTTAAGACATTTCACTAAAATTTTTACCATTCATTTTATAATACACTCAATATCCATAAAAATTGAATTTAAGATAGAAATAGTTAGCATATACAGTAAATTTATAAAATAATATTATATAAAGAAACCATGATAAGTCAAATTGGACAATTATATACGCCATAAAATAACCTATTATATACCCCAACTTTTTAATTGGACAACTTGAGACTTCAAATTATCTATAATTTAAAGTAATCATGATAAGTGAAATTTCTATATGTTATTTACTAAATATGAGTTGTTTTCATTTAGCAAAACTAGTCAATAGCTAGTTAGTTCGAAAAGCTAATCAAATTAGCTTGTTGAAAAAAATGTAAAATTTTTAATTAGCTTGTTTAAAAAGTTATGCGTTTACGTAACGAGCTTTTTATCAACAAAAACTCATTAAACTGAAAAACTAATTAAAATATTAGTAATAAATATAGCCTACCCTTAAGTCCTTAACAATGTCAATCTTCACCTTCAATTCTTGGTTAAAATGTATACCTTTATAAAAACATAGTGCTCTTTATAAGGGAGATATTTTATCTAATGTTTATGAAAAATAAATTCTTTGGAAAATTCTGTTGTTGGATGCTTTTTCTTATAATTGTGTAGTTTACCCACCTCCTTAAATTAATATTATGTGATTTAATTGTATGCTCTAAATCAATAATATATTGATTTATACCTATTTTAGTATTTTTACTACATTGTATACAAAAGTCGACTGTAGATTTGATGATAATAACTAACCATGGTTACATTGATGTTACTTTGATTTATAGTTAATTTGAATTAATAGTGCCAAGTGGTCCAATTAAAAGATGGGATACACAGTGTGGTATTTTATGAGGTAGATGATCTGCACCGACTCCTTATAGTCATAAAAAATTATATAAACAAGAATAAACTCAACATTGTCATATTTCATAACTTTCTCCGGTCCCGCCTTATATAATTATACCTCCATATAGTAACAAATGACATAATATTCAATAATATTTATCTATAAATATAATTTTCATTTTGAAATTTAAGATGTAAAATACGTATCTAAAATTGTTTATTATATTAATTTGAACTTTTGAGTGGTAAACTTATGTTCTAGCTTCCGTGTACGTATTAAATCATTTATATATATTAACCTTCTTATTACAAAAAAACATTTCTAGCTTGATTAATAACTAGTAATTTTATTCAATAAATACAAAATTTAATTTATGAACATTATTTTATTATAAAAAATATATTTTTAGTAAAAACCTCTACTTAGAAATAATATTTTTTATAAGAATATTTTCTTTCGGTCTCGATAATATGACTTTATGGAGTTTTTACTGCATATATAATATTATCACTATTACTAATATGATCTCTTTTTTTTTCTTTTCTAAAATCGTTTTTACTTCTAAATTTCAAGTGGTTGAGAAAGCATCATGCAAGGAAGATCTTTTTTGTGAGCT
>JAYMSP010006916.1:0-10826 GCA_036897095.1 Plantago elongata
GAGGCGGCGGCGGGTGGTGGTGTAAGAATGAAGGAGGTGGTGGTGGAGAATGAAAGAGGTGGTGGTGGAGAATGAAGGAGGGAGGAAGGAGAAGAAGGAGGAAGGAGAATTAGGGTTTGTGTGTGAATCGGGAAGGAGAATCTGATGTGTAGAATTGAAGTGAGGTGGAAGCCAAGTAAGTATGAGATTAAAGTAAGCCCAATCAGCCAAAAAATGCCACCTAGGCCCAGTTCACCGGTAATTCGGCGAATTATGACTAAAACTGTCAATTCGTCTAAGTTGTGGACTAAAAATCACAACGAGTGCAAAGTGGTGATTGCGCGTAAAGAAAAGCCATAGAAGTGGACCAAAATTGCTTTTCTCCCGAAAATAAACCGTAATATAATGGAAATAATGAATAAAAAGATGTTTGTTAGAAAATAAACCCTAATATAATGAAAATAATGAATAAAAAGAAATCAGGGACGAGAAAGACGATATAAGATTAGTTATCCAATTCGCCAATAACTTTGATTACTTCTGAAGATACTACTAAAACATCATTCTACTAAACAATGAGAAATTATAGGATACAACTTCGACTATAATAACTGACTAATTGTCTCTACTCGATCAATGTCTAGGATCTAAATAATAATCAGCTACTTACTATATTGCTCAATATCTATGCTAATTATTCTCTCCGTAAATAATCTCGGTACAAATATTACAATGACTCATGGTGTATATATAGGACGAAATATGAGTGCGTGCTGCAAATTCGAAACCGTTTGGCACTAGACTTCTAACTCAATTAGGACAAGTAGGGGTGGGCATCGGGCGGGAAATTCAGAACTTTGAAATTTTGGGAATAGGAATTCGGGATCGGGACAATTATTTCACATTCCAATCCCATGAAAATAAAGTCGGAATTTTTCGGGATCCCAAATAAGCCTATTGCATATTCATCATCTAATTCAAATATTGAGTTGTTTTCTACTATTCTTAAACAAATATAGGCAACATATCAACATAATATATTTAATTCGAACTTTAAATATCATCATATATGTAATTCCACTATAATTAAACCAACAAAAAAATTTATAGACTTAATTTGCTTCAAAGTCAAGAAATTCATGGATGATATAAAAATCGTAGCACAAATACGTAACTTCAGTCTAAAAAACATTGTACTATCAAAATAAATTAAATGATTCAATTCTACTTATAAAATATAATGATTTCACTATCTTATATACATATATATTTTATATAAATATATATTAAAATACCATTTAGGATCCTAAATTCTAATTAGGATGTAAAATCAATCTCAATCCCGTCCTGAAATTTAATATAGGAGTTTGGGATTTATCTCAAACGGGATCGGAATTTTCGAGATCGAATTTTTCGGGATAAAACCATCCGAAATCGAGATTTTCCCAATACCCCGACTAAGGCAACAAAATATTGGTCTAATAACAATCCGTTAGACTCCAACTAATATCTTGATTCCTTGATTAATTCCTTCTCCCTTTCCGAATTAAACTTCTCCAATATCGCAACAATCTTCCACCTGGAGACGAAACTCGTATACATCTTTGTCTCTTGTAACTTATAATAAACTCTTGATCTCTTGAACTTCTCGAAGTAACTGACAGTGCCGATTTTCATCTCGTTCAAGTCGTAAATTCTGTTGAAGTTGAGCACACCTTCAACTTATCTAAGGTCCCAACCTCAATGAGCATATATGCAGAATTCTCTCCTCGAATTTGCTTGCTTTGATCATTATATGTCACGAAGCTCCCACCTGAAGCTGACTTACGTATATGTGCACGTCGTTCTTTCTGAACAACTCTGCTCCCACCTGGAGCTGTTGCGTTCACTACTATACGTGTATCTTCTAGAACAACATCCTCGTCATTGTTGATGTTCGATGTACTACTTGCACTTAACACTAGTGCATCGTGAATCTCAGTCGTAGCGTTTGCCAACGCATACTCCCTCTCTGGAGCTGTGCACTGATTCATGTAATGACCAAACTTATCGCAGTTGTAGCACCTGATCGAACTTTTATCCTTCTTAGTTCTCGACCGTTCTCTGTTTCTGCCCCCTATTGCCAATATGCAATGCTGTCGCTATCCCGAGTATCCTCCTAATTCCTTCTTGTGAATTTCTTCACTCATAATTTGATCTGTAATCTCAGCTAAAACTAGCTTCACATTTTCTTCCGAAGCAGTAACTGCTGTTACTGTGCCACTCCAACTTTCTGGTAAAGAAGATAGTATAATTAGGGCTTGAATCTCATCATCAAACTTTATCTCAACGGATTCTAATTGGGCGATCGTCATATTAAAATCGTTGAGATGTTCAGCCACCTTTGTGCTCTCTGCCATCTTCATGTTGAAAAGGCGTCTCATTAAGTGGACTTTATTTGATGTGGATGGCTTCTCATACATATCTTTTAACGTCTTCAACATCCCCGCCGTGGACTCTGCCTTCACCACCTGGAGAGCAATGTTCTTGCAAAGAGTAAGGCGAACTATGCTCATCGCCTTCCTATCCATCACCTTCCAAACTTCGTCTTTTATATCTTTTGATTTTTTCCTCCAACAGAGCTTCTTGCAAATCTTTACCGTATAAGAAGTCCTCGACTTGCATCCTCAAGAAGGTATAATCAGTCCCATCGAACTTTTCAATCACAACTTTAAGGTTAAGGTCACCCATCTTGCTATTTTCACCATTGTCCCAACTGAACCAGGCTCTGATACCACTTGATAGGAAATAAAATGTAATATGATGGAGATAACGAATAAAATAAGAAAATCAGGGACAAGAAAGACGACACAAGATTGGTTACCCAGTTCGCCAATAACTTTGACTACGTCTGGGGGCACTACCAAGCCAGGATTCTACTAAACAATGAGAGAATCGTAGGATATAACTTCGACCACAATAACTGATTAACTGTCTCTACTCGATTAATATCTAGGATTTAAATAATAATCAGCTACCTACTATATTACTCTATAACTTTGCTAATTATTCTCTCCGTAAATAATTTCGGTAAAACTATTACAGTGGCTCATGGTGTATATATATAGGATGGACGGAATATGGAGTAGTGCGTGCTGCAAATCTGAAACCGTTTGGTACTAGACTAATAACTCAATTAGGACAAGGCAAAAAAATATTGGTCCAAGAACAATCTGCCAGACTCCAACTAATCTCTTGATTCTTTGATTAATTCCAATTCCCTTTCCTAATTACACTTGAAGTTTCCAATATCGCAACAATGTTATCTTGGCTTAAACGTTGGTTATGCTCCCAGTACCATTAATTTAAGTGATCAAGGGCTTGTTAGACAAAATTAGCTGATAAATTGATTGAATATTGATAAGTTGACCGATGAAGTAGTTGGGATTTTAGGGTAGCTTATTTTAATGAATGTGTTTATTAAATTGTCTGAAAATTTAATACTGATATTTTTAAAAGTAAAATGGACATTTTTCAAATCACATAATTTTGATTAAACAACAAAATAAATTTGACTAAACTCCAAGATTTGATTCTTTAATTCTTCTTTAATAATATAATAAATACAATTTTTTCATAAAAGATTAAATTTTATAAAGTACATTTCATTTAAACAAAGAATAAAACTTTAATATCCAGATTATAGCACAAGCAAGACAAATGTGTACAAGTAGCTAGCACATCCCCTTCATCATCTTCTCAAAATATTCACCACACAACTCCCTCACCACCTTTTTCACTAAAGAAAGGAAGCTTCAGCTTAGTCATGTAATAATAAAATTATAAAAAAAAACATTACAAACTTTCGTACTCCCTAACATGTCATATATATATATATATATATATAATTCAAAGTATTTACTATTTCCGTCCCGTTTACTCTTGTATTCCATTTTTGACTGTCATAAATTCGTTGTTCCATTTTCATATTTCATCGTATTTATACATTACAATCCAATATTATAATCAAAAGAAACACAAGTTGTTGTCCCTTATATTAAAACATGTGCTCAAACCTCAACATTTATTTTCAGTATTTCACTTTCAATAAATCCACATTAGTTAATTAATTACATTAAAATATATACCTGATCTTACAAAACATTCAAATTGATACAGAGGGAGTATATATCGTATCAAATTGATTAAAATCTGCATTGGCTTTAGTACATTTACACAGGTCGTTCTTATAGATTGATTATATAGTAATTCTCTTCGTTTAAACGGAACATAATGAAACTAAATTAAAATGAAGAGATCGTTATATAAAAGTTAAATAAATTAAGTGTGTGTTTGCAAATGTTCATGTAGGTGCCTTTTTTATCTACTTCTACTAAAAGTTAATTAAAGTTGATTTTAATCAAAAGTTACTAGTCTTTGATATGACATATAAAAAACAACTCGAAATTGTAAAATTAAAATTGTAGTGTTTGTAAAAATTAACTTAATCAGTTATTCTTAATTGGAAAAAATGTTACTACTTACTTAAAGCAATTAGAAACACATATTGAGTTGCTTCTCTGATTTTGATGATTACATGCTTTTTTTTAAAGAAGTTGCAGTAGAGGTTGTAATTTGAAAAATTAAAAAACTAATTTTACTATTTCAAAAATACTTTTATCTTTTTTAAGCATTTGCAGATATAACTTAAATTTAGGAAATATCAACTGATAAAATTTTGAATACAGAGAAGCTAGCGCAGAAAACATTCTCATCCTCTTAAAGAGAAGCCTGCATAAAATGATGGGAAATTGTTAAACGTAGGACCATTTTTACTAAACGCAGGACACATTTTATATATTACAAAAAATTCAATAAATTATATAAATATAAATTAGTACCACTTTTCATAAAACTTATCAAATTATTACATTTTCAGAAATATATGACCGTATATACACTACAATACCATAACGTAACAAAAATTAATATTATAAAATCAGTAGTCATACTTTACAAATAATGATGAATTTAAGATCTTTATATTGTTATAATTCATATTCGTAGTCGTTAATATTTATGTAATTACTTAATAATTAAATTAACTAATTTTAAACAAATAATTTTAAAAAAAATTAAAAATTTAACTCCGATCTGGCTAGGACACGATCATGGTCAGGTTTAAATCTGACCAGGACGAAGTGTCCCATTTTTTTTTTTTTTTTAATTTTTAAATTTTTTTAAAGCTCCGTCAGGAGCTGCACCAGTTGGTCGAAGTAATGGCCGGAGCTCTAGTGATGGATCTTTGTGTGTGTTTGTTCTTCGAGTTTTTTAAAGTTTTTTCGATTTATTTGTTCGGTGGATTACATAAATATGTTTAGATGTTTTTTAGGTAACATTATAATTATTTATAATTATAGAACTATTTTATGAATCACAATAGCTATAATATTGTTTGTAGTATATAAAAAAAGGTGTTACTTTTAATAAATTTTGCCCTGCGTTTAACCGAAAATCAAATTCCAACAAAACTCCTTTGAAAAATCCGTACACTTTTGTTCTCACCTTCTTGGAAGAAAGAAAACTCCATAGTCCTCATCATCATAAATACACACAAAATCCTATAAAAACCTACCGAATCGATCTTTCTCCATGATTGGCAGTTATTAACATCTCTATTAAATGCAACAACAGCAACAACAACAAAAAAAAGAATGACCAACAACCCATCAAAGTTCCTGACCCATTTCCCCAAACGGGTCCTGGATCTCGACTACCGGATCCTCCTCCTCCTCCTCACCTCCGTCACCCTCATCATCTACGTCTCCCTCTCCTCCACCAACCCTCGAGCTTTCATCTCCTCATTTTCCAATTTTGCCCCTTTCAAATCCATATTCCACACCAATTCAAACCCCGGTTATTACGTAGCGGATACTAGTGAGAAATCGAAAAAAAACCCGAGAATAGCTGTATGTTTGGTGGGTGGGGCCCGGAGATTCGAGCTCACCGGCCCATCCATTATCGAGAGGATTCTGAAGGTGTACAGCAATTCGGATCTTTTCATCCATAGCCCATTGGATTCGAACTCTTACAAGTATGTGCTGTTGAATGATGCGCCCAGAATTGCGGCTGTCAAGATATTCCACCCGAAGCCGATTCCGGTAACTGAATCGGCGGCGCGTGTTCTCACGGCCAGTAATTCGCCGAATGGTGTCCAGGTACGTCGGATTTTGCACTTTACACTGTAGCGATTGCATTTTTATTGTCATGTTTAGCTGCCTTTTCTTAGAAAGATTGCAATTGAAATTCTGTTTGATTAGTTGTTAGAATTTTAGTGGGAATGTTATTAGAGGTATGTAGCAATTTTATTGATGATCTTTCAAGTCGTTAGTTTTAGGAAATGGAATAAATAGGAAACAGGTTTAGGTGTAAATGTAACAGTGACTGCTAATTTAGAAACAGGGTAATGTTATATTGTAAAATCTAGCTGCGTTTTCTTATAAAGATTACATTTTTGTTTAAATTTGTTCGATTAACTGTTGCAAATTTAGTGGGAGTGTTATTAAAGGTAGCAATGTTATTGATGATCTTACAAGCCTTTAGTTTTAGCCTTTTAGGAAATAAATTTAGGTTAAGTAGGAAACAGATTCAGCTATAAATGTAACAGTTACTGCTTGTTTAGAAACAGAGTAATTTATGTTAGCTTTATGAAGAGTAACTTAGAGTATGTTGGTTAGATTGATTGATTGTATTGCTCACCAACTTCTCAATTAGTTGTTATTAGTGGATGATGGTTAAGTTGGACTGCTCTTTAACTTTCTTTATTTTCGAATTTAAGCAGCCTATTAACAATGCTGTCTAATTACTTTTTTCGGTTAAATGGTGTGGAATCACGTCAAATTACTTATTACTGTGTAAGATATTGCTTCTTGATGATTGTAATAGTTTTTACGATGGAATATACATTGAATTAAGTGATCTGCAGAAGTTCATGTTTTAGGCTTGTAGTCTTTGTTTGATTGGCAAACCAATCGTTGAATGGTGCTTAAATCTTCTGTTCTTGACAGATGATAAAATTGTTCTCCTACATGATGTAATGCTCAGTGTTGATTAGTCAAATAGGTTTGGTTTCAGATTTCTAACTTCTGCATCATGGTTTTTGGACTTGGACATATTTGGTTGAAGTTTTGTTGTCTGTATCTAGTCAATTAGATTTGTTCAACAGGATTGCAATCTTTGAAATTTGAGTTGGACATTGACTATTAATTTTAGGTCTTCATTAATGGTTAATTGATTAGTTTACAAGTAATAGTCATTTATAAACTAATAATCTATGGGCTGCAGATAGTAGTATAGTTTCATGATTGATTATAGATGACAGGTTACTAGCCTAATAACACAAATTCCCTCTATACAACCAAAAGAGATATAGTCATAAATCTTGGATAATAAATGTAAATTTCATGATTTTTTTCCTATCTGAAGCTTAAATTAAACTATCCTTGTTTTCATTTTCTTAGTCTAATATAGCAAAAATCTTAGTTAACAATGTTCCAGAAACTTAACATGTTCGATTTAGGTCTGTCATCCATGCAAATTTAAAAGTGTTTTGTTTCCTTGTTGAGGGATACCTCAGCAATAACGAACTAACATACGGGGAGAATTGACTTGAAGCATTCTAGAAATTGTATTTGTCTGATGTATCCTCTTAATATGCATGTCTTGTTCTAGTTGGTTCATGATATTTTGGCATCTACTTCATGTCCAATAGATTTTATTTTGCACCGGTGCAATTGCCATCTTCCAGTTGCATAAGTTTCTTCGGCCTTTTCTGCTGCCAGAACTCATTTGATTTGGTTAAGGATTTTCAATTTGTTGTCACCAATAGCCATTTAATGAATTATATACTTCATCTGTATAAGTAGATAGATAATTAGGTGAGACATGCTATTCAGATTTATAAAGTCTTGTGAAAATTAGGCTTTAGGCTTTTACACTTAAATGTGTAAAACAGTTTCTCCTTGTCACTTAAGCGCCAACTGAACCGGTTTCACAGTTGGTAAGTGTGAATTTGGTGTTGAAAAAGATTTAACTCGTATTGAGATTCGATTTTCTTGCTGCATTGCTTTCGCTTTCAAATGAAAATAAAAATAGTATTGTTTAGTTGATGTGGTCCAAGTCCAACTGCATCATGTTCTCCTTAATCTTTGCCAACTCTGTGATGTGAACCATGTGCATGCTGATCAGCATTAGTACTAACTAGTACAAGGATTAGCATTAATTATAGATTGAGTGGACATTAGTGACTCTGCAAATGCTTTGACTTCTGATCATTAATGATCTGCCTGAGGAGACGTTTTGTCTACATTAGTCATTTTGTTAACTAATCCTTCTCTTGACTTTCAGGGCTTGTTGCAATACTTCAACCTGGTAGAGGGATGCTTGACATTGATCAACTCATATCAGCAGCAGAACAACTTCACATATGACTGGATCATTCGATCCCGAGTTGATGGGTACTGGTCCGACTCGTTATCCCCGGACGACTTCATTCCAGGCAAGTACTTGGTACCTCCTGGTTCGTCGTACGGTGGCCTAAACGATAGGTTTGGAGTAGGTGACTACAACACCTCAGTTGTTGCACTCTCAAGGCTGTCTCTGATTCCTCAACTCGACTCGGCCAAGCTGACCCAGCTAAACTCCGAATCCGCTTTCAAGGCCCAGTTCACGACCCAGAATGTCCAATACGTCACCAAACGTCTACCATTTTGTGTGGTATCGGACCGTAAATACGCCTTCCCTCCAGACCGATTCGGAGTTCCTGTGGCTGCAATATCCAGTCGAGGCCCACTTAGCGGGGCTAAATGCAGGCCTTGCAAGCCAGTGTGTACTGGATCATGTGTTGGGCCTACCATGAATGTGCTATACAAAGGATGGAGCTGGACCGAGTGGGCCAATAACACGTTACAACTCTGCAATGCACATGGCGATTGGGAGGATGGCTGGGAGAAATTATTCGATAAGGCGGCAGGGAAGAGCTTGGCCTCCACGAGAAAGAAGGTTCGGGCTTTGAATGTCGACCAGTGTGTCGATGAATTCGAGAGATTGCGGAAACGAACTGCCATCTGGGATGGGCCGCAGCCTGCTGATATTTGCAGACTGGGCTTGAAGTCAAGGTGACAGTGCAGAGCAAAAGAGATACACGCTGACAATATATTGTAGAGTTTTTTCTTTTCCCTCGTTCGTTTTCTTTTCTTCAATCAATAGTATGATTTTTTTCTAGTTTTTTCTATCTTACAGTTAGAGCTTGTTTGTAGCATCACTGATACATCATACATGTATGCGCCATTTTATGAAAATATGTACACACGAAATTTGGACAAAAGAATGAATGGGATTGTACACATTTTGGAAGGAACAATTAGCCACATTTGGGACCCGATCTTAAAAGGGCTCGCCCCTAGCTTGTTCGATTCGACGTAATTATTTCATTTAGTAATCTCTCTAAGGGTTGGCAAGCGAGCTTCAACAATGCGAATTTGAGCTCTTTTTATTAATGGGTCTGGCTTACAACTACTACAGTTAGGTCTCACACAAATCTTTTGACCCAAATAAGGAGGAAATCGGACACGGCCTAATCCATAGTTTACAGAGTCAAGATGATCATACACACCGGCCGGGCCCAATCCATAGTTCACAAGTGTCTTTACAAGATGATCATACAGTCTTTACAAGTTGATCATATGAAATCCAGTCACTCTCGCAATCAGTTCGAATCTCTACGAAAACAGTTAATATCTACAAACCAAAGATACAATAGTATTGGCATTTAACACGCAGTAGTATTGAAACAACAAAAATATATACTATACATAATACATCGTTGATTTATATTTTAACCAAAACATCAAAGGTTTACTTAAGAAATTAACTATTGAATGTAAGACTGGCCGGTAATGTCGAGGTCACGATCGCCTGTGGATGGCGGTGGCTGATGCTTGGGCTCGACGGGGGCTTCTTCGGGTCCATCGGCACTCTGAGTGGCGCTCGCTCGTTGCTTCGGCTGCTGCTGCCCCTCCTCGTACGCATATAACCCGCCGCCGTATGCTTCAGTCTGAACCGGCTGCATCGGCGATATGATCGGAGACGGTGGCTGCTGCTGCTTGTCCCCAGCTGGGTCTCCTCCTCCTTGCTTATTCTCCTTATCCATTGTTACACTTAATATCTTTCCTCACATGCATATGACTACCATGAGTCACCTTATTAATTTCCTAGTACTCGAGCAAGCTTAAATTAAACATGACTTTATCATTATACTACCATGAGTCACCTTATTAATTACACGTGTTGCCACAAGACACACGTGTCCTCTCTTTATGCCACGGGTACTAGTAAATTGGTAAATTTGGAATATTTTAAAGATTTACTAGGCTTTTAATTTAAAATCGAATTGAATTGAGTCAATTCAAATTTAGTTGGGTTTTTGTAAAAAAGAAACAACTTGAACAAAAACTTAAATAAATTCATTTATCTTAATTTTAATTCTTAACCGGACAATAAAATTGTAACAATAATTTTTTAACAATGCTGCACCTACACGGTACTATCCATCATATTAGAATCATCTTATGTCTAAATTTATATTTTATTATAAAAATGTACTTGTAGACGCTCAGAATTTACAATCGAATTTAGGTTGATGAACTGGGGGGCACCGACGATCTACAAGACAACAAGCAACAAACCTAGAGACGTAAGATACCAAGGTGACACCGGTTTGGTGCCGACCGTAGGGACTCCGACGCTCAAGTCAGTAATGAGATAGAGAATAAGTAAATTGACGATGAGAGAGATGGAGATGATGGAGG
>JAYMSP010006917.1:0-10822 GCA_036897095.1 Plantago elongata
CCTCTAGTCTTTCCAATGACGTTATCTGGACCAACAACAACACTCTGTAACTTTTCAACTACAGCCAATCCTCGTTGGGTAGTCTCATAGTTCACATTGGCTAAGTGTGAAAAGATTTCCACTAAAGTAATTTGTGACATACCCTAGTTAAAGTAGAAATATTCGGTATGTTCCCAAATTTGGTTCAAAACTTCTGACAATGGTTTTCACCTTCTCAGAATTCAAATATATGTCACTTTCTCCAAGTGCAGCCATATCACTCATGAGAGTAGTAAATCAAAAATCCAAGTTCTTCCAGAGTTTCAATGGGACCCTGTTTGAAGTTTTGGAACTTCAATTTCAGAATTTCGAACTTGTTTTCCTTGGTTTTCTCAATTTGGGCACATATTTCTTCAATCAATTACCAGTCAACTTTCGTCATTTTTGTACACCACAGTTTGCACTGTATATGCTCAGGTGTCGATCGAATAATGATGTTACGAGCTTGACCATCCAACCTGTGCCTCTTGGCATCTTCCGATGTCCAGAGTTCATGAGGTTTTTCTTCATACTCAACTTGTCCAGTAGCAACACGACCACTATCACTAGTCGAAGTGTCACTACCTTCAGCATCAGTGTTTCTCCGACCGCCAGACACTCCAATGACTTGTTTGAGCTGTCTGATCTTGATTGGTCCTTCCTTGATGACATACATCATCTCATCACTGATTGCTTCAAGATGCAGCATCATGTTGTTCTTCCATTTCTCGTAATTCTCGGGCTTAAGAATTGGAGCATCACTCAGAAACATACTTGCACACTTAACACACAAATTAAAACGTCCTCGGACCTTTACCTGTCTGGGGGATCGAGGTTCAGTGCAGAAGGCTTGGGAACCTCCTGCTCTGATACCACTTGTTGGTCTAGATAACGACAAAGGAAAAGACTAGTGAGGGGTGAATAGTCTTTTTAAATTTTTGTCGATAAACACTATTTCTCATAAACTGGTGGGTTTCTGATACTTAAATTCAGAGAGCGGAAGACTTAAGCGATAGATAAATGTGATTGTGCTTTGCAATAATAAATGTGTGTGTGTGTAATGCTAGAATGTAAATAAAGAATAGTAAATAACACATCAAGTATAGTGGTATCTGGAGGTGACGTAATCCTCCAGCTAATCCACTTCGACCTTTCTGAGACCTGGAATTCACTAGAACTGAAAATTGAGTTCTCCTTACAATATATCATATTCTAAGATCCCTACAAATAAATGGTTCCCAATCAAATGTTCCCCCTGAGTTGTTCCCTAGCTCATCGATCCAAGTACTTCTTGTACTCAAGATAACCTTTGAGCTATTCCTTGATTTCCCAAATATAGTACTTCCTGTACTCCATGCCTTGATAGTGTTGGTTATAAATTGACTGTCGGGTAAGCTTCTCGTATAACTTTTCAGCTATATTTTCAGAGAGCTTAGAAGAGATAACACTACTTGATACACTTATTCAATGTATGGTAGGTTATCTTTTACTGACCTAAGTAATTGGTATACGTTCTAGAAAATAAGCTTCTAAAGGGTATCCGACAGTTCAACTCTTTCACGAATAACGATCTCTTGTTATAGGTTGAGGACACTTAGAACTACTGATGATTCTTCGAGCTTGTTAGTCGCAATCAAAAGCTTAGAGAATGATAGTATGAATGCTTGAGATAATACTTTGCTTGATAAGTAGATATGAGCGTAGTTCGTGTGTGTAAATCTCAACTTCTAAGTGGTGATATTTATAGATGAATTTGAGAGTCGTTTGGATAGTATCCGTTAGACCTTCTCAAAATTCAATCCGTTGATATCTTGAAATGAGTACTCAGAAGTCCCTTTCTCATTTTTCAGAGAGGACTATGCATTAAGCGACTTTCCAATCGGTGTAATTAATGCATTGTACTATTTCTTGTCATGTAGTCTCAACGGACACATGAGCCTTTCTAAAAGCTAGCATGCTCCTCAACTCAGTGATGTCATATGTTCAGAGACTTGTTATGTGCAATATATGCACTATACAATATGCTTTATGATCATAGTCTATCTAAGGAGACTTAACCTTGTGTCTTCAAAAACTTGTGCAATCTTCAGTCTTCAAATCTTCAATTGAAATCCATTTCTAGGATCCTTCTTCATGGCCTTCTTTGAAATATAAAATTACATTCAGAGACCTAATAATCCTATTACAAGTTTTACTAGACAAAAATACTAAGTGATTTGCTCTTTTACAATGTTCAAGAGTACTAGTCACCTTTATGTACTAAAGATAAGTCATATGGTGATTGATAAAAAATGCTAACATATATTCCTAACAATAAACTTCTTTATCAATGTATCCATTTAAAAAGAAACACCTTTAACATCTATTTGTTGAAGTTTAATTTTTAAACAACAAGCAATAGCAGAAGTCTAATGGATTTAAGTCTAGCAACAGGAGCAAAGGTTTCATCAAATCCACACCTTCAACTTTGAGTATAGCATTGAGCAACTAGTCTAACCTTATTTTGATAACAACACCATTTTCATCACTTTTATTTTTGAAAATCCACTTAGTACCAATGACCTTGATATTAAGGGGTCTGAGAACTAAGGTCCAAATTTCATTAGTTTTGAATTGGTGAATTTCATTTTGCATGAATTCATTCCAGTAATCATCTTTAAATGCTTCTTTCACATTCTTTGGTTCAGTATTAGAGACAAATCAAGAAAAACTTACAGATTGGCAGAGTGTAGCATACCTGACCATTTCCATGTAGTTATTTATAGTATTACCTCTTTGAGACCTTCCACTTGAGGTACCAATCACTTGAGTGGTAGGATGATCTCTTTGAATCCTAGGTGGGGGTTCTCTCCTTACATTGTCCAGAGAATTTGTCTGAGGTTCAGGTTCTGACTCAGGAGCAGTTTCAAAATCATCTGGTTGTATTTCAGATTCTTCTTCGGGAAGTTTCATCAATTGTGCTTTCAGCCTGCAATGTTGAACTCGATGTTGAGTCAACATTGGTGTTAACATTGGCACTGTCTCCTTGAACTGTGGCAGTGGACTCAGGTTCAACTTCCTGTTCTGGTTCAGTACCTGTATTTTCAGAAGTAGAACATGTTTCCGGCATTGTACCTGCTTCTTTTCTTTTCTGTGCAAATGGCTTAGCATCATCAAATGTAACATTAATAGATTTTTGAATGGTTTGTATCCTTGGATTATAAACTCTAAAGGCATGGCTATTGAGAGAATATCCAACAAAGATACCATTATCACTTTTCATATCAAACCTACCTAGATGTTCTCTATCATTGAGAATATAGCAAGTACAACCAAATTCATGAAAGTATTTAAAATTAGATTTCTTCCCTTTCATGATCACATAAGGAGTAGTTCCAGTTCCTGGTCTAAGATAGATTCTATTTATTATGTGAGAAGCAGTATTGACAGCTTCAGCCCATAATCTTTTTGAAAAATTCATGGAACTTAACATGACTCTAGCCATTTCTGGTAAGGTTTTATTCTTTCTCTCAGCTACACCATTTTGTTGAGGAGTTTTAGGTGCAGAGAATTCATGAGAGATACCTTTCAATTCACAGAATTTGACAAATGATTGATTCTCAAATTCTTTACCATGATCAGACCTAATTCTTTGAACCACAATAGAGTAGAGAGTACTAAAGCTAGCATGCAATTCTTGAAAGAAGCAAAAGTTTCAGATCTTTCTTTTAGAAAGTTTACCCAAGTAAATCTAGAAAAATCATCAACAACGACAAAGATGTACCATTTACCTCCAAGACTTTCAACTTCAATTGGACCCATGAGATCCATATGCAATAGTTCAAAGCAATTAAATGTACCTCTTTGTTGTCCTTCAGTTTGAAGAGATGGATGCATAGCTCTAGTTTGCTTAGCACTTAGACAGTCTCCACAACATGTTTCCCAGTATTTGTGAGCTTTGGCACTCCAGTGACAGCTCCAATTTTGATGAGTTTCACCAAATTCCTGTAATTCACATGCCCAAGCTTCTAGTGCCAGATCTCAGCATCATTGTTTGTTGCAAGGTTACAATTTTGAGAGGCAGTCATCACATAGCAGTTATCATTGGACCTTGTACATGTCATAACAACCTTCTGATCTGCACAAGTGTAAACTAGACAAGAGACTTTATCGAATTTAACTTCTAAGTCATCATCACCCAAATATGCTCACAAGATTAGTTTTTAAGCCTTCAACTAGCAAAACATTCTTAAGATTAGGATATCCTTCAATGAACAAAGTTACTTTTCCAATAATTCTGCTTTTGTAGCCTCCACCATAAGTCACTAATCCACCCTTTTGAGAAACATAGTTTGCTAGATGCTTGGGATTTCCAGTCATATGACGTGAGCATCCACTATCAAAATACCATTTTCCTGCATTGTTAGGAGAAGTAGCAATAGAAAACGCAACATTACAAACAATCTTTTCCCTAGGAACCCAGACTCTCTTATGCTTATTTTTAGTACTGTTCTGAGTAACACGACCACTAACTAAAGAAGTAGGAGCATAAGTAGAGGAATTAAGACAAACCTTTTCAGTACTTTCCCTTGTTGACTTAGATGTTGACTCAATATTTACCTTGGTATTGTCAATTCTGGGAATTGTTGTCTTTGATGTTGACGCAATATTGGTGTCAACACTGGGTTTATCACTTGCTTCAGCAGGTTCAGTTTGAGTTACTTCCTCAGAAACAGTCTCATCAAAGGTTTTCTTAGTACTGGAACTTTATGTCTTACCCTTTTTCAAATCTCTTAGGTGGGCAAAGCAGAGGGTTTCTTATGACCAGATTTATGACAATATTGACACACAAAGGTTTTCTTACTCTTTTCTTTGACAAATACAGGTGCATTGACCAAATCAGAAAGGGGTTTAACTTTTTCTTTAGATTCAGAGTTACCGAAATCACTTTTGCAGTTCATGACACACCCTATTTTCTTTTCAAAGGAAAAGCTATAGCTACTTGTGTAACCTAGAACAGTGGTGTCATCATTGTCAATATCAAGCATGTCATTAAGTTTAGAAGTAGAAGTGTTCCATTTAGAGATTACCTTCTTTTCTCTGTCAAGTTCAACAGTTGCTTTCCAGAATTCAGCATCCGTTTTGGTGAGAACTACTTCAAGTTTGACAATGGTGGATTTTAGGCCATCATTCTCCTTTTCTTTTTTCTTTGACAATTTCTTAAGTTTCTTAAATTCTTTGAGGAGTCCTTCATACATCTGTTGAAGTTCTTCAATCAGTTGTTCATCAGTGAGTTCTTCCTCAAAGGGGATATCTTCATCAAAGTCAATTGAACCATGCAGACACAAAACACTAGTAGAAACTGATTCATCAAGGTTAGTCCATAAAAGAGTTTCACAGTTCTGTGAGTCATCATAGTCAAAGAAGACTTCTTTCATCATTGTTGACTTATCATTGTTGACACAACATTGGTTAGCAACATCACCCTGGACAGAGAGCAGAGCTTTGGCATGAGCATCATATTCGTCCTCCTCCTGTTCATCACCTGAATCATCACTAAGACAAGCCAACATATTCTTTTTCCCTTTTCGAAGGGTGTTAGCACATTCACTTTGATAATGACCCCAACCTTGAAATTGAAAACATCTACCTTTGCTAAGTTCTTCAGGACTAAGCTTAGAGCTAGAGTTAGACCTATCAATTCTTCTAATTCCTTTACTAGCAGAACATTTGTCAGCATTTTTCCTGAATTTTAGTTTAGTGAATTTTGACACAAGGTTATAGTAGGTATCATCAGACATATCATTAGAGTCATCACTGCCAACATGTTCAGGCTCAGTTACTTTGGCTTTGAATTTAGAATGAAGAACCATACTACGGGTTTTATTACATGTTCTTTCATTGTCCTTCATCTCAAAACATTTCAGATTGTTCATTAAAGTATGAAAGTCCAAAGTAGCCAAGTTTCAAGTGTCTTCCAAAATAGTAATTTAGTGTCAAATTTTGCAGAAATAGAGCTTAAAGCTTTGGAAATTAACTATTGATTTGAAATAGCATCACCAAGCTGTTGAATATCATTAGACATAGTCATAAGTTTCTAAAGTAAGACTCAATAGTTTCTTCATCAGCCATTCTTAAATTTTCAAACTTAGACCAAAGCATGCGAAGTTTAGTTTGTTTAACACTATCATCACCTTCACAATGCAATTGAAGTAAATCCCAAGCATGTTTAGCAGTGGGGCAGTTTTGAACAATTTTAAACATGTGGTTATCAACATGACCAAATATAGAATTCAAGGATTTTTCATTATATAAGCTTAAGATATACTGACCTAGATTGAATCGTTCTTCAGGAATTCGCACAATATAGCCATCCTCATAAGGTCCTTCAGTAGGCCATACATAGCCTTCCACAACCGATCTCCAAGCACGGACTTCAAGAGCTTTGATATATGTATGCATCTTGATTTGTCACAAAGTCTAGTTAGACCCATAGAGCACAGGTGGTTTGTTGACATTTGAATAGACGTCCATTGTAGTAGTACCAAATCCAGACACTAGAAATTAGGTGGTTGGCTCTGATGCCACTTGTTAGAACAGTTGGATCGAGATTGGTACTTTAAACGTTGGAACAGTAGACAATGTTGACTACAATGTTGAGTCAACATTGTCTTCAATAATAGAGAAATAAACATCAGCGGATAATCAATCTTCTTCAATAAACCAAGCCAATATATATAAAATATATTGGCGGTGTCGTAGGCAAACTTTCCACAAACAGTAACGTAGAATTATTAAAATGGTGCTTCAAATCAATCACAGACGATTGACAAAACACCAAAACTAGTCCTAGAATAAGTGTAGTGAAAGTCCTATTCTAGTTGAGAATTCTTCTTGATGGAATCTCAAAGACTAGAAGAAAACAAGAACCTATCAATGAATAAAGATCTCTAGACATGATCAATGAAAGGTGTAAGTTGTTGTGGTCGACATCCTTCTCTATATATACTTGTTCAGCACTCTCTAAGTAGAAGAGAGAAAGGATTTCTTCAAAGGCAACTTCCTTGTTCTTGTTTTCTCCAATATTTGTTTATAAGAAAATTTCCATAATCTTTTGTTCTTCAATGATTATTTCCTTCTTGCATTCTTCTTGAAATATTCTTTCATAATTCTTTCTTGAGTCGGCAGTGAATTAATCTTCTTGATTTCTTCGGCTCCAAGTTTCCAGCAAGTCAATTTTATCTGCAATGTTGTCTCCAATGTTGAAAACCTATAGCACAACATTAAAACTAAAACCATTGAACTTGTTAAGAAAGATAAGATTATTATCAAGTGCAGCTTGCACTTTTATGTACCTTGATATGCACCAAAATTTGTAATTATACATAATATGACATCAATATTCAAAATTACACCGAAAATGAATACCTAAAGTGTGTTAAATCACACATTTCATAGCCACGTCAGAAACTTAGAAGAATGTTGGACCAAATGAAGGATTGCAAGATGACATTGGTCTACTGAGAATACAACATCGTGGTAGATCTTTGGTGAATCTAAGCTTTAGAAATAGTCACGAAGTAGAATCTTTTTGCATTGTATTTATGTTTAGACATAGTTTTTTTGTTTGGATGTTTGCCCTTCGTAGCTTGTTTTGTACTTGTCTAATGATTCAAACACCTTGATCCCTCGTTTGTAGCTAACAAGGTTAACATATCTTCAATCCTTCATTTAGCTAGTTTAATGTACTTCCTTGGCTTTAGAAAAAGGTACATGATCGTTATTAAATATATATAATAATGATCAGTTCAGTTGGTAAGACGTTTCTCATTCAACTATTAGATCGGGGGTTCGAATCACATTTGTCGTTTCAAAAAATAATTATTATATACATGTATATATCAATATCCCTAAACTTGAAGGGCTTAGGCACATATGTGATCCAAAGATAAAGCATTATTATATGAATTTCAAATTTCTAATTTTATATGTTTTGTAGTATAAATTAATTATTTTTATTTTATATAAAAAAAATAACTTGCATATCACCTTGTTATTATTTTACTACAGATGTATTTTTGGAAAGAGGAAGCGAGTCAATTTCTCTATGTCGGAAGGAGTACAAATAAAAATTGATCTATAATTTACTACTCCATTATTTGAATTTATCCAATTTAAAAAAATCATTAATCTTTCTATATCACCTATTAATTAATGTAAGTTTGTGGTTTCAAACAATCAACTTTAAATGTGTTTGGATATAATCCCCCATTTATCGTCTAGATGTACTCTCTACCCCTCATTACAAAATGCTTGTCATACCAAAAGATGTCTTAACTTAGTAAATGACCTCCCTATATAACTTGGTGGAAATGGTGTTACAATCCAAGCCAAAAAGAAAAAACAAAAAGCAATAAAGCAATCTGGTTGCTTGCGACGATTTTGCGACTTTTTGTAGATCCCCAGTTTGGAAACTTGTGTATAATTTACCTCTTGTATAAAAAAAGCTGTAAATAATAAATACATATTTACGACAGTTTTTTATCATAGAGAGTTTCACGGCGTGAGCGCTGTGGACGATTTATAATTGTTGCAAATTGTTGGTTTGTGTAACTAACCGTCGCTGAAAATCAGAATTCAACATGGCGAAATATAATGTATATGCGATGGGTTGTTCTGTACTTGCTTGCATGACATCCATCTTACTTGGATATGGTAACTTCAACCTACATCTTTATCATTTTCTATTATACATATTATCGGTTTTGTCTAAGCTACATAATGTTGTAGTAACTCACTATATTTTGATACGGCATACGTACAGATATTGGAGTGATGAGTGGAGCTATTATCTTTATTCAGAGGGATCTTCAAATAACTGATGTACAAAAGGAGGTTGTGATGGGAATCCTGAATATATATTCATTGGTAGGTTCGGCTGCAGCTGGCAGAACATGTGATTGGATAGGTCGCAGAGGTACCATTATCTTTGCAGGTGTCATATTCTTCGCTGGCGCATTGCTTATGGGATTGGCAACAAATTACGCTTTCCTCATGGTTGGTCGTTTCGTTGCTGGTGTTGGGATGGGTTATGGTATGATGGTTGCACCTGTCTACACCACTGAGCTCGCCCCAGCTTCTTACCGTGGCTTTCTCACTTCTTTCCCTGAGGTGTTTGTCAACTTTGGTACGTACCAGTTTTTTATTTCCCCTACATATATGTTATTTTAATATTATAAAGCCATGTAAAAAAAGGAATTTTACAGTTAAATTGTTTAAAACTGATTCTCCATATAGGAATATTACTCGGCTATGTATCAAATGTTGCCTTCCACCAATTGGCACTTGATGTTGGATGGAGAGTTATGCTTGGACTTGGTGCGGTTCCTGCTGTAATCATGGCCGTTGGTGTCCTCTTCATGCCTGAATCCCCACGTTGGTTGGTGCTCCAAGGAAGACTTGGAGAAGCGAAGAAAGTCCTCGACATGACCTCAGATACAATTGAAGAGGCCAAATTCAGACTTGATGAGATCAAAGAAGCGGCAGGCATAGCGTTGGACTGCCATGATGATGTTGTAACAATTACCAAGGACAACCACGGGGAAGGCGTCTGGAGAGACCTCCTACTCCACCCCACCCCTGTTGTTAAACATGTTCTATTGTGCGCTTTAGGTATCCACTTTCTCCAGCAGGCGACCGGTATAGACTCTGTGGTTCTCTACAGTCCTGAAATATTCGGTCAAGCTGGTATTCATAGTGATAGCGATAAGCTTAAGGCAACAATTGGAGTGGGTGTGACAAAGACACTCTTCATCTTGGTTGCGACGTTTTTACTTGATAGGCTTGGAAGACGACCATTGCTTCTAACAAGTATGGGTGGAATGGTTTGCTCTCTAGTCGGATTGGCGATTGGGCTTACTGTTATTGGGAATGCAGAATCAAGAATTTTGTGGGCCATTATTTTGTGCGTGGCTTCTGTGATGTTTTATGTGGCATTTTTCTCGATCGGCCTTGGACCAATAGCATGGGTATACGCATCAGAGATATTCCCATTGAAGCTAAGGGCTCAAGGAGTGAGTATGGCAGTGGCAATCAACAGAGTAACAAGTGGGCTTATATCAATGACATTTATATCATTGTACAATGCAATAACAATCGGAGGGGCATTCTTCTTGTATGCTAGTGTTGGGGTTCTAGCATGGATCTTCTTCTATACACTACTTCCGGAAACCCAAGGGAAGTCGTTGGAAGAAATCGAGGCATTATTCGGGACGTTCTTCAAGTGGAGAACTACTGCAAGAGAATTGAAGCAAGGGAAGGGAGGAGACAAAGATGTACAAATTTGTTAGGGTACTTGCCTGGTCGCCCTGTTGATTGTAATTAATATGTCGACTTTCTAAGAGAGACTCATACATATTCGTCGTATGCATGTGTAATAAAGCTTGCCAAACAAATAATAATCGACAAATTTTATTTTGACTATGAATTAGTGTTATATTTCTATTTCTTCAATTATTACTTGATTAATTGATTTTTGTGTGACAATTCTTCATGTGCATTACCAAATTTCATCATATGGTCGACCCATATGCTAAGTGTACAAAGACCTTCATCTCCTTTAAATTTATAATGATACATTCCTCCTACAGACTATATGGAATCATGAAAGTGCAAGATGTTTGAGACATTGTTGAAACTAATGCTGCTACAACAATGCTTGTAACATCCACCGGTCCGGTTTTATGCACTTTAGGTTTAATCGGTTAATTACCATTCTTCACTAACACTTACCTAGTTCCACGTGTGTTTAGTCTTTGTGTCTTGC
>JAYMSP010006918.1:0-10821 GCA_036897095.1 Plantago elongata
AAACCCACCAATTAATCCTGATGTTCTTGCTAAGGCATTCCAAGTTGACAAGAAGGTCGTTGATCAACTTGAACAACAGTTCCAGTAGATTAGTAGAAAATCGAGCTGATAAGACTGCCAAACGAATGAAACGATACACATGTTTTGTATGTGTGTTGAGCACTGTATTTTTCTATTCCCTTTTCCTATAATAGAGTTGGAGTCAATTTACTGACTTTGTAACATCTATCACTATGAAGTTTTTACCTTCTTCGATGCGAGCGTTAAACAGTTTCCATTTACATTCTTTTGTCAATTGTTGAGCACTTATATCAACAAACAAATAGAGCTCCAAAATGAAGCACGGTTCATAGCTTCACAAATGAAGCTCGATAATAGAGCTTCCATGAAAGCTACGAATCGAGCATCCATATGGAAGCTTCAATTTGAAAACAGATTGAATCCCACCCAGAAACCATTTATGTAGCTTATCCTCACTGATCAATAGCCCAGTGATGAAACTTTACACTAATCTTACTGATCAAAAGTTTTGTCATGATACATTCCCAAATGTGGATCATCCATGCTAAAAAGGATAAATTACACATCTCAAGTTCTTCCTGGGGCTACGAAAATGGAAGAGTTTTTCTAAACATTAGTGTGTGCTACCAAGTATGTATAATAATTTACATTGTTTGTGCCATACATGCCCCTGCACATATCTTACACCCAGCAACTTAATAGCATTAAGATGCAGGAAGCTTACTCAACATACTTCTTGGTCCCTCAAACAACCGCTGAACGGAGGGCAGGCAGCTTGCACCCGTTGGTACATACCATCCCCAAGACACTTGTCATTGCCTGGTTCCTCACGTCAAAAAAGGAGGCTGGATGGCACTTGTAAACCCACTTGCCGGATGAACTCTTAAGTACTTAGGTAATTGGTCAACTAAACAAATCTGAGAACGACCACATTATAAACCTAGCAAAAATGTCATTTTCCAGGAACTCGATATGTGCAGCCCGTCCGATTATGGTATTGAGATTTCGTCCTTGTAGGGAGACATCAAAATTGACATCACAGCGCATGAAAACTCTTGGCTCACATGACGGAGCACGTATTTGGTCCAAGCAATAATTAAGCATTTCCAGAAAAGCTTTGCCCTTTCTAGAGTAGTCTCCAGAAGATGCTGGGCACATTTCAATTCTAGCTGAATGATATGGTACATATCCATCCTGAATGGAATATAATAACAAACTTCCGGGATTAGATTATGCTTCCACATGTTTTGTATTGAGAGTTGACATGATCAGGGATTCATCGTTAGAAGCACTGCATTTTTAGCTACATGAAACATAAATGTACAAGTCCTATGAGTGAAAGTGAGATGAAAGTAGGAATACCTGGGGCGAAGATAGAAGGATAATGTTCTTGAAATTCTCCAATGTCTTCTCCTATAAGGGAAGGAGATTAAAAAATCAAATTAAAAGTTAGCCATCTGTCAGGAGGCAATAACATCCACCAGGACCAAATAGGAAATCTAAACCAGTACCTTGCACAGATTGTATAAGAAAGTCTTTTGGATGTCAGGATCATCAGTAAATGTCAGTTGGTGAATACACTGTGTGCCCTTGAGCTTCTTCAAGAGCCATAACCCCCCATTAAACAAAGAGTTTGAACTGTAAAGATAACCCAGATGTGGGCCGGAGACCGAGAGATACGTATGCAAGTATCTTAGATATGGTAGCATTATGGTTTCTGTGAAAATAGGATTATACATTTAAATCAATTAGCAATGTGCAGACAAATTTAATCCAGACATGTAGAACCTTCAAAGCCCATACCTGTAAGCGCAGCTCTCAGAATGATGTTTCCAATGGAATGTCCGACAAAGCTGAGCTTAATAGTCCTCAAGACCCCAGATCTAGACACCTTATCCATTTTCTTTTTCACAAAGGAAACAACTTCTTGTGCTAGTCTTTGTCCCATTTCTCTGAAATCTCCAGAGGTTTTCTCTTCATTGGCCTCTGACATAAGAAATTCGACCTTTGGATCTATCAAAAGCCATTGATTTCGCACAAGACGTAAATCCAGATGATGTCCCTGCATATTGATTACCATGAAAAAACCAAATATTGGTTTTTTTCGAGGAAAAATTAATAGAGACAAACTGCCTGGATAAAACTAGTTTCCAATGAGTAGGATATTAAAATGCACATAGCAAACCCTACTTGGCACTATAGTCAGAGTTAACTGACGACAAATGCATATTAACCACCAATAATGTATGGAGTTGGATTCTTGGTGTTGTCTGGAACTGCTGAGGGCCAGAATCAAATACTCAGTAAAATGATCTAGCTGCTTTTGGTTTGAGTACTAATTTTCTATCTGACCAGCTTGTATTAATTTGGGTGCTGTAGGATATCCACATACATCAGAAGAACAGCGGAATAATTAATTACAGATCAGATGTACTATTGTTCAAAGATTACAAACAGTCATAGGACTGTTAACAGCTATTGGCATTATACAGCAATAAGGAAAAACACTATATGGCAGCTATAAAGATGATATATATGGACAATCAATTAGATATGTAAGGGATTAAGAAACCATGCCTGGAAACCATGCACAAATACAACAATCTTCAGGACACGACCACTTTGACGATTGCTGGCAGCCAATACCTTTCGGGGGCTAGCATCAACTACGGCACTCAAAATATTACTGTTTTTCTGCTCATGTTTGGCAAAGTATGAATTCCCACTACTTGAGCGTACAGGTGAATTTAGAACTCGTTCTATAATTACAATGGGGATGCGCGAAGGGTCACCAAATATGTTCATATCTTGAATAGACCGATTGTTGATCTGCATGGAATTAATTTCTGCTGTAAGTCAAAAAAAAAGTGAAAGAGAGCATATGTAGCACTTATTAGAAGAACTTACCCTCATTTGGGCAATACTTCGTCTATGAAGCTCTGCTCGCATAGCTGCGGTGTGAGAAGGCTGCAATGTGGCAGATATTCATCAACAGAAATCGATGAGAAAGAAACAAGATAATAAACAAGAATAGAGCGGCCAGAGCCAGTAAAATACATCGCCGGTTAACTTCTTTAGAACAGGTGGTCTGCCTCGTAATCCATTGTAAGAGGCCTCATCCACCAAACTGCTTATATACTGGTGAGGCATCTCCACCTTAGTGTAAACCATCCATATTGACCATTCAGCTTTCCGATCAACAGCCCACTGGTCGCAAAGAAATTCAAGAATCTTCTTCACATTAGCCCTACAGAAATAAACACTTTCAGTATCTGGACTCGATTAAAAGTTAGACGAAAATAAAATCAACGTCAGATCTACTCCCAGACATAATTATCAGATATCTGCTATGTCTCTGTAAGTTGTGGCATGTATATAAGTGTGTCCAAAACAAGAGCTGAGAACAAAGATAAATATCCAAATTAATACACATTCATATACTATGATAGTTCTAGTCTAATCAGTGGATAGAAGTCAACAGAGCCACAATAGAGCACCTAATAGCCCATAGTGACTTGGACATGAAGATAGCATGTTCTGATTTATGCTATGCTATAACAAAATGAAAGCCATAGCGCATTCTCCATATATGTGCGTTTAAAGTATGACCTGTGGAAGAAGATGAGGAACGGATGATACTGCACCTTCATACCATCATGTTTGCACCCAAAATCATTTACTAAGATAATCATAACCACGATCTATAGAAAACAAGCATTGCCCCAAGTAAAACCAGTTAACTTTTCTGAAGGACATGATTGTTGAGAGTGGAATATGTTGTGGTAAATCTAATAACCAAACTAAATTATGCTATGCCGCATACACCATGCAAGCTATGTGAAATGTGCTCATTGTAATCAACACCACGTGATATGTAGGATCAGAGGTTGAAAAAGAAAAAAGTCAAACATGCAGTACTGGAGTCACCCCATAAGAGGACTAAACATACCTGTGAAAGCTTAAAAATATACTCCATAAGTAGCATACTTCATCACCAATTCTATCAAATGACCTGAGTAGTTCATCCTTGGATAACGAATGGAGAAAATCTTCATTTTGAAAATCTACTTCAGCATCTTGTTTCTGTACAAAGAATAGGACTGGTTATTAATGCGGCAAATGGACAGAGATTGAAATCTTCTAGAAGGGACCCAAAAAAATAGTATTTTTTTGGGAAAAAAAAAACTACAGCATAATGTCATAAATAATTATAATACCTCCAAAACAATGTTTTGCTTGCTTGAATTGTTTTCAGAGACTTCAGCATCAGCTATTTCTGGTTTTCTGGGAAAACTGAACAATTCCTTCGAAGTGATCTCTTTGATGTCAATTGGTTCATTGACAGCCTTGCTCAGCATTTGCAACTCTTCTATGAGTATTTCACGAGCACCTGACAAAGCTTTGACAAGCATTACCTGTTGAAATAATGAAATAATTTGTAAGCATAACAATATTCCAGACAACTAATAGATATTTGATACTATTACAGATGCAGAGTCTATAGACCGCGTAGCACTTTTACAGTTTACTTGTTACAGAATAACTCATGATATTTGTGTAGGAAAGAACTGAAGTGAGGCATAACATAGTAAATGGAGAATGCATAATCTCATGGTTCAATTGATTAGATTTGGAAGATGCTCTGAATACCAATTGCTTACATAAACATGATATAAACAGGCCTGAAGTAGTGCAGCAGAGTTAGGGCAGAAAATGCCAAGAAGGGTATACATGCATTTCTTGACCATTAAATGGAAAGAGTCGCAACTTATTCAATTAAGATATTAGTTCCTAAGTTCTACTTAAAAGGGTAATAACTACCTAAATTACGTAGTAAATGACATAATTCAAACCATGACATGATAGGGGTAATGTTCCCAGAAGATCAATTAACACAAATTTATCCTGCTTAACAGAAAATTAGCAATACGTCAATACGAATTGGAAGTAGC
Source organism: Plantago elongata (assembly GCA_036897095.1). Lineage (NCBI taxonomy): Eukaryota > Viridiplantae > Streptophyta > Magnoliopsida > Lamiales > Plantaginaceae > Plantago > Plantago elongata. The sequence goes on from JAYMSP010006918.1 coordinate 4,974, forward strand.
ATATAATGTTTAAGTGATCTCTGACAAAAATAGCTTGTATAAAGAGAATATGATACAAAATTATAGTATAAACGAAAGCTTCAAGTACAGCAATTAACATGGAGTAGACAAAGTATCAGCCACATACTTGCTTCCCGTGCTCTCTGATGTCATCTTCATTTGCTCTGTCATGAATATAAATACAATTTGTTAAAGTAATGAAAATTTTGAAGGGGAGGAAAATCAATAGCCACACGTGCAGATAGAGATTAAGCTTCCGACTCATTTATTTCATTCTGATTTATATGGTTCTCTTTTATACTCGATCTTACACAGAATCAATCTTCAGTTTAGATTATCTGCTTTGACAGAAAAAAATATAGAGTAAGCGAAAATCAACTCCTTATCATTGTTTATGAATGCCATAGTAATTTTCTAAATTCCCATATATAACTACCTAAAATATATAAGAAAAAATTCAACAGTCCTAAAATCCATCTTCATAAGCTTATGACAGAAATTAAGGTAACTATAAGTAAGCTATATGGAACTAAACTGCAACATTAATACAGAAGATTTTTACCCTGCTTTAGTACAAAAATATAGTATATAATATGTCAACCAAAAGGCAATTTACTACATTTTCAGCTCAAACCAAAACCCTGATGCCTGATAGGTGGTTGGTAGCCATACAGCTACAAGAAAATTCTATCAACATCAATGCAACAAAATGATCCGAAAACAGCTACATACAAGCATTATATTTACAGAAAATGGATGTTGCAACAAACCTGGGTACCTTCGGTGAGGAGGTATAGACCCCACTTTTCAGCAGACTGGCATGTACACTAATATCGACTAATACTGCATGAAAATAATCAAAATGGACTGGGCAATAGGCATGCAGCCCCAGAAGAGATTTAGGAGGTAGCCGAAATTCATGAAAGGCAGCAGGCGATGTATCCAAACAGTCTTGAATATTACTACTGCAGACAGTATACCAAAATTACTAGTTTATCGAGCTTAACTCTAAGTACAGTAAAGCAGGGAGTATCAACTATAAAGGAAGTGTTGTATGCCTTACAATGAAGGCAAAACAGGAATTTGCCCCTTCAGTTAGGCAATTTGTGCAAGTTAGCATGCATGCGATATGCCCCCATGAAATTTGAACTCGTTGATATTTGCCCCCTTAAGTTTTAAACTGGGGATTATTTTCCCTCTAAGTTTTGATTTAACTGGCATTTTCATTTACAAGGAGCAAACTGTACCAAATTAAAAATTCTGTGGGGGGCATTTTGCACAAATCGCCAAACTTACAGAGGGCAAAACACTTTTTTGCCCACTATAATCACCCTACATATAAATAGTTTTAACCTGTTCTCCAACTTAGGGGTGTACAACAGCTCAAATCGCAGTATAATAGCAGATGGCCAGGGACCCTGCAAAAGTTCAATTTCCTCAAATATAATATTAAAACTCCTTAAGTTGCAATTATTGATTAATTCAACAAATAAAATCCTGTTATATCACAGATATGCTCCAATTTATGTTAAGGAGGGATGAGACTGATAATATAACGACTCCGGTTACACACAATTTAATGGTACTTCAAGCCTTTCTGCTAAGATGATTGCAATAAATGTTTCATGCCCATACCAACAGAAAGAAATAGAAGATTACCTCAAATTTATTAAGAGATAAGTTGAAAGAGACCATCATTGACAGGAGAATGTCCTGTCTCGCGTATCTAATTCGAAAAGGTTGTGTTGAAAAGCTGTTGTCTGAGTCATCAATTCTCCAGATCCCATATACATCATCAGAACCCAATTCGGGAGCTGTTGATAAATAAAGCATGTCAGCATGTTTGCGTAGAACTTCTAAAAAATGAGGTACATAACAACTAAACAAAAGTCCTGGCTTGTAATAAAATAAAGGCAAGCCTAGAATTAATGTGCGTGCTTTCGGTGTGCGATAGACCGTTACAAGTGGTTGCAACTAATAAATATATTCCAAAAAAGATGATTAAGATCTGAACATTAAACCCCCAAACAGAATTCTTGAGGAAAAATACTGACACATTTCAGAACTCGTAAACTGAATGGCAAGTGAATAATTGATTTAATGGGGAAGATCAATAAAATGTTATATTTGTTTCCATACAAACAGAATGCAGCAACATGAATCGAGTTCACTGGGCGGATCGATAAGTTCTTTCACCTCAGCTAAATTAGAAATATTACAAAATACTAAACAAAAAGTTATCTATAGACCCGGGCTACTTGAAAAAAGTTTCGAGATTTACACTATAACTTTTTTCTTTAATCAACCCGGGCTGGGTCCACCCCCACACATAAAAGCAACCAAATAACATAAACTAAATCAACTAGCGGAAAAAAGGTAGTACATTTAACGAAGAGGATATGAACTAATAATAAAGACTCATTATTTCCCCAAAAAAAACTGTGAAATGCAACCAATTGATCAACTCCACATGATGAAAACCAAGAATAGATACACCGATACTTACGTTCATACTGAACAACTCTCGCAGGGGTAGCCAAAAGACCATGATCACCATCCTCCCATCTCATGGTTATCTTAATTTGATACCATCTAAAGCAACACACACAAATAAAGAAACAGTTAAAAACAACCATATGTATTGTGTAGTACCAACACAATCAAATACTTCCAGCAAAAGATAAGTCAGATCAAACACCACTAACCCCTGCTGAAACAAGTCAAGGTTATGAAACCGATGAATGTAAATGGCAATCTCATGCACGGCCTCCAACATTGGCCGTTTATATTTCGAAATCGGGGCAGAACTAGTTAGATTAATAGACTGCTGCAAATTAAGTAAAGGCAAAGGCTTTGCATCAACACCTTCCAGCCTCTTATGGTTGGGTGATGATGGCGACTTATGATAGCCGGTAATCAACCATTTAAGACGCTGAAGCAAAGCTGACATTTACAATCAATCAGAATTCGCATTTCATCTAATTCCTACTCAAACCCAAACCCCAACAATAATCAGCTCAAGGTTTTAACTTTTCACGACCACATTTCGTCTCGATTTCTTCGCATGAGCCGCCGGAGGGGAGCGGCGCTCCGGCGATCTGAGTGGGGGATAAAGGTTGTGGTTTTGCAATGTCGGTAAGGAATTGGGTTTAGAGATCTGTGATTGTGATGAATTGTGAAGAAAGGAGATGATCGAAGAGAGGAGAAAGGGGAGAATTAGGGTTCCGGCGAAAAATCGGTGATCAAATCTGATTGAATTGGGAATGTTAAATTTAGATGGGTAAGTTATTTTATTTTTGATGTTGAAACATGAAAGAAATGAAAGGTGGAATAATAATGTGAAATTGATTGATGATATGGTGAAGAGTCAAAGGAGCCTGAGTCGGCGACCTTCGTCGTCATCATGTGAAATTCGATTTAATAATTGAGGCATAGTATTTGTCACTTTGATAGTATACATATATTAAAAATAACGGGATAAGGTTAGTTTCGACTATTTATTACTGAGTTATTGGTGTGTTGAAATATTGTATTAGAAACTAAGTCTTATTAAATATATTAGTTATGTAAGGAAGAAGTCATAGTTTTTAAGTATATTTGATTGGTTTTAAGATTATTAGTGTGATAGGAAAAATATTGAGGAAAAACTGTAGAGTTTGAGAGGAAGGATAATTCTAATTAGAAAATTTTGAGTTAAAAAGTATGGATGATTTTATAATTGTGATCGCCCCAAATTCCAAATGTTTAAAAGGGTCAGGTGTGTTATTTATAGAAACAATGTGCAGGTTTTTTTTTTTCTGAAAGTCAGTAATGTTTGTATAATTGGATCAGCATATCATACGAAGAATTGTCTATAAATAATTTTGTCAATTCAAATAATTGAGACTCAATCGACTTGTGGTTGGGTCCTTATAATAGTAAAAGACTCGCACCAGATCAAAACTCACAAAGGAGTGGACGATTCAGTCGGACAAGATATGATAAGGACGTTGCACAATTTAAAATGGGTGAAAGTATCGCACTAAAATTTCAAGGGTATTCAAGTTCAGGAAGTTTAAACTTTAAAAAGAATCGAGAACGTTAGCGCAACTAACATACATGGTGCACCTTCCTTTAGATCCATCCATATATAATTACTCCAATGTTAAACATAATTACTCTAATCCTCTGAGATTTACCAGTCAATCTGATTTCTTGCATTTATTTGTGAATCAAATTTGTATTCTTCCTCAATCTTATGAGTATCTAGTCGACGTCTGCATGACCATGAGTACCTAAATTCATCTTGAATGTGATAGTGAGGTAAAGATTCGATGATCGGGTTTAAACCTTCGAAATTATTCTTACGAATTAAGTTAGTTTAAGATTTTTGTAAAACTGGTTCATTCTATTTGCTAGTCTAAAATTTTTAAATCATTTGATTAAGATTATTTCTCTACCAATCAAATAACTACTTTAGTCTAAAATTTCAAACGAATTGATTAAGACGTATTAAAGAAAATTGACATTATAATCGTACGTGTGCCATGACTATAACCCGTACAATTTTGTTATGAAGCATTTAGTATAAACTAGTTTATGACCCGTCAAGTTAGAAAGATAAATTAAAAATATTACGAAACAATAAAGGAATTAAAATAAAATACATAATAAAAAAGAAAATAGTACATACTCTGATATTACATTCACCTTTGCAATTTATGACACGTTGAAACTCAACGGTTATCATAGAAACATATATAAACATGTTTCGATACAACACATTTTTTTTAAAGTACGTACAAAATAAATATATATAAAAAGATTAATTAAATTCAATCATTTACAATAAAATAAAGTTTACAAAAGTGTTAACATAATATGTTAATAGTAATAATTTATTATAAACTATATATTGAAGTCTTTAAAATTTCTAAGATGATTAGTTTAAAATTGTTTTATAGATTGTCGACCACCTCTCTCTGTATACAAATTTTGTAGTTGCATCATATATGTCTGTAACTGAAATGACCCAACCACAAACCCGACAAATTATGTATGTATACGTACTGGTTGCATACACGTGCGCCCGTCCTAATCTCGATCAGAAATCAATTTGAATTCAACTCATTCCCAATTTAACACAATCCACCGAGAATTCAAAATGTCTCAAGTTTTTATCGGATGGCGGAGGCTAGGGTAATACATACCCCCTCTCCACCCGACCATAAAAAATATTGTGAAAATATTTAAGAAATTAAGTTAGCGAAAAATTTACGTAAAAAAACATGTGGAAAATTATTTCCATAAAAAGAAACATTCTCTCCCATGTAGGATACCTCAACCCCACCCCCAATGTACAGGTCTAGATCGCGTACCCCCGGTGCCCGTCCAAAACTCGTCATGCCCAAAATCCAACCCACACTAAAACTCAATATGGACCAAAACCCTCAATTCGATCCATACACAAATTTGACACCACAATTCGCTTAAAATTCAAAATGGTCCAAGTTTTTGTCAGGAATAGGATGATACCTACCCCCTCCACCCGACCATAAAAAGTTTGTGAAAATATGTGAGAAATTATGTTAGCGAAAAATAAATAATTTAGCCCTACAGGGGGTAACCCATCTCACCAACAAAAGTTTATGCAAAAATATGTGGATAATTATTTTCATGAAAAAGGAAACAATTTCTTCCATTTAGGGTAATCCCCTCCACCAATGTACATATACGAATTTGGTACACCCACATCCGTCTAAAACTCGCAATCTCCAAAATCTATCCCACCCAGCTAGGCAGGTCGGTCAACTGTCGCACCCCCCCCCCCCCCCAAAAACCCTCCCCGAAAAAAAAATACAACAAAATT
>JAYMSP010006919.1:0-10821 GCA_036897095.1 Plantago elongata
CTCCCCAACCTTCCCAAGGGGGTCTAACACTCTCATAGATTGCCAACCAGACATGCCTACCAGGAATTCCATCATGTTACCTGACAACCAATTCCATGAAAGGCCGCTAAGTAGAAGGGTTTAAACTATCACCCAGATCAAGAAACACATAACTATCACTGTCAGAAAGGTTTCTCTCACTAGACGGCCTCTGAGGCTAAGGTTAAATCCAACTTTGTCTAAATGAGTTTGATTTCTTCATAAACAAGCCGACTTGACCAGGGGCTAGTTGATTATCTAACCCAGCTAGACAGGTCGGTCTACCACCCCACCCCCAACCTTCCCAAAGGGGGAATGACGTCCTTGCAGTTAACCAACCAATCGCCAGACTGACAACAAGAGTGTCACCATCCACTACAAATCCAAACAGGCAGACTGCGGCCACTTGGCGTGTACACACGACCAAGATCCAACCACAGTTCAGGTATCAATATTCGAATTACATAAAAGAGATTGAATTCATTACGACCTGACCACGGGCTAGCTAGTCAACTGACCAACTACACAGGTCGATCATCCGCCCCACATCGTGAGTATGACCAAAGTTATCCCACACAGCACATTTACCTTGAAACATATGGCATCACATCTGTTCTTATTGGCTTCAACTTGTTTAAATCATACATCGCACCACGGGCAACTTAGTTATTTAAACAGGTTGAACTGATGAGAATTAATGGTCACTCATATACACAGAACTCCTCTGTATCAAGAGCCGAGTGTCCAAGCACCAGCCCCTAGAACTACAACTGGGACTGGGGGACAACCTTCAATGAGAGGATCCATCTTGATAGCAACAAACACACGACATACCCAACCCAGCTAACTGACTGACGAAGTTAGAGTCGCATGGTTGGCTGACAGACGAATGTTGACACCCCAACCGACTGAACTGACACGACTTTCGACAAACAATCGGTGTGGTAAAAGTTTAAGCACCACTCCTTCGGACTGGAGCTTCAACTTGGGGGACAACCCAGTAGAGAGAGTTTAATTGCACAAAACGCGTCACCTAGAGGTTAGTCCACAACATTTCATTCGAGTCAGATATGCATGAGTGCATGAATTTTAATTCAGTTCACAATAGTTCATTTAAGTTAGGCGTGTGAAACAAGCATGGCTGCATTGTTCATGAACACGTCAAACTCTCCAACGTGAACTATGTCTTAGCATTCACATGTGTTGTCTACTCTGAGCTACTTTGATATGTTTGAAATACCTAATCCAATATTTATGTGTGTTAAGTTATGTGTCTAGTATTTATTATGTTTGTAACAAATACAGTACATGTGCAATATAAAGGTAGTAGCAATTATCCAAAACGCTGCACCAATTACAAATCATGGCATCAAGGAAGCTTTCACAACTTGAAACATCCAAATGCAGTCAAACATACATTTCTGATCCAACCCGACGAGGGTAAACACAATCAGCAACATGCAGATACTAGCAACAAGAAGTGCTAATAGGTCGAATCCAACACGAAGTGCAATAAATAACAACAAGATTCAAACATACAAGACAACACAAAATGCTAAATAGTCTAACCCGACATAAAGGGTGATAAAAGCAGAGTCTAATGGCAAGGATTTCACGAGATTACAAATACCAAAAGTTTCACCATCTAACAAGGAAACCACTAAGTGTTACCAACTCCATCGACACCTCTCTTCAATCGACCACCAGGTCGAACTAGAATCGGCACATGCTCCCTGGTCAGGTACGACTCACACCTTACGACTCGCTCTTCAAAGTACTTCCTCAGATCCCCCCTCAAGACTCTCACACAGAATATATGCTTGTTCAAGATCAAGTTATGCGTCACATTCTGCCTAACCATGGCGAGCTCCTCTTAGACGTCTTACAATCCTGCCTTCAACTTATCATTCTCACTAGTGGCACAAGCTAACTCGACCTCAAGCTTGGCAGCTCTAACTTATCAATTTTCGATACAAACATGCAAACAACACAAAAGACAAAAAAATAATAATAATGCTAAATAATTGCAAAGTCTACCTTGACAGACTAATAGACAACATGCTCCATCAAGGGAGCTACTCCATCCTCCACTAGTTGATCAAGATCTTCCAATGACTGCACCCTCCCAGAACTCAAATTTAATTCCCCTAACTCACAAGAAATATTAGTTACATCATACTTGATCACGACGGTCGACGAAGAATCGCCATTCACTTCACCACCTACCATCGTCAAAGGTGAACTAACACCTTGCTCCAACGAGGAAGGAACAAATGTAGCTCTGGCGATATCGACGAGCCTCCACCTGGGCTACATGGTTGACCACCGCATCCCCATCATCCAGCACATCCCTTCTCGGATGTGTGCCTATATATTTAAAAAAAATTATTTAAAACATAACCCAATATGAAAAGTTCAAGAGATAAAGCAATCACGCTAAGAGGCGAGAAAGTTGAACTTACCAACATGTCAACACGATGTTGGAACCCTTGCTAAGTCTACTGGTTCAAACGCATGCTTACTACTGACCATAAATTACATTTCCTTCCAAGCTAGCATGTTAGACGTATTGCCAATGGAAACGGAGCCATCAACGCCTATCGAGTTGAACTGGACCGGTCCTTTGTTCGGCGAGACTTCCTTCACTTTGTAAAAGTGACAGAAGGTGTCTACAGACACCTGAACATCCACAACCTCACTTAGCACCTGCATCCCAAGAATTATACTCCAAGCATTGGGCATCCGTTAACCAGGTGCAATTAGGAGATAGCTAAGTACGTCAGCCACAAACTTGGAGAGAGGGAGTCTGAACCCTATTTTGAAAGAAACTTCGTACAAGCAGACCATTCTTTGGACGTCCCTATCCGCACGTTCTTCTGCAAAGGGAAGTCGAGATCCAGGGCTCTCTGGAATCCCGTAAAGGTCTCTCATGTACGTCAAGTTCGCCTCACTAACAAGCAAGGCCACATCACCAGTTAAGACGAAAGTGGACTGGCCCAATGAGGGCAACGACCTGCTATGTGAACCTTGGTGGTTGACTGGACTCTAGTCGACTGTAAATATACGACGATTTTGCTCAGATGCCCTTCCATAATTCACATATATTATAGTTAGACAAGGAGAAGGCTTCATCCAAAATTCATAAAAAAAAATCAACTCAATTCAACATCAGAAATACAAGCTGACAGACACGATAGACCTCAGTCAATACACTTCAAGCTAGAACTAATTTCTGGCATGCAAACACAATATCCATCGCCAACAAAGTTCAATCGAACATCGTCAGTAGGCATGCCAAGCAAGTTGTCAACTTAGCTAGTTCTACAACCATACATCAACACGTCCTTTTGCAAACAAAAAAGCATTATAGCATGAGCATTACCATAAGCAAGGCTAAGATATCCAACGAGTTCATTTCCAAAAGTAAGGATCAACTTCACAATTTATATATATTCAATCAATGTCACCAGGCACCGGTTGATACAAAAAGAGTAGCATACTTGTGTCCACTCAACACTACACATTAAAAGAACCTATACAATGCTCAAGGAAAACAAAGGCCACTTACAATTCGCCTAAGTAAGTTTACGATATAATCCGAGTTCCAAGAAAGACGATAGCACCACTCTTCTACTAACAAAGCAAATCTTAGCTCAAATCCACAAAGTAAGTACATACATAGAAATGGAGTAAGCAAAGGAAAAGCAAATTCCATTCATCAACTTTTAAAGCATGAAAATACAAATATATACATAAAAATTTCCATAGACTGATTGTGCAACTGTCAAGCTTTTCATATACCGCTCTCCAACGATTGAAGAAGCAAATAGTATTTTTTCTTTTTTTTTAACAATACCTTCCCACTCCAAAGAGACACATTAAACATTTCAAATTGATTGTATACGAACATCGGGTCCACACGCTATTTATCAACGAATTCAAGAGCACTTCTAAGAATAGAGACCCAAATTTCCAAATTGGCGATATTTATGTTCAAAGAAAACCAAATCGACTTTCCAAATCAAGCGAGAATTCTACTAACACCAATCTTACATGAGTTCTTCACATAACATAAATACTAAAGATATGATTTCCACACTGCATATCAAACACATACAAAATACAGTAAGGATACATATGCATGATACACCATAAATTATGCATCACTTCACTATCCAGATGGGACAACTTAATGTCAAAACCCCCACAAGAGAGAAAGCTTGCACATATACGTACTTCATCAGCAGAAGCAAAATAACAACAAAATTGAGAAACTGAGTATCATATATTAAACATTTTTGGGTTCAGCTTTGCTAGCAATTAACGAGACCCATTCTACCAAGCTCACCGTGAAGTACAGAGAAACGATACGGAATTCCAACATAGATTCGATTTCCAGAAAATACAGAGAAACTTGAGAAACGAGTATCGATTCTCTGTTGGAAGTTGACCCATTCCACCAAGCTACAGAAACAAAAACGAAGAAAAGGGAGAGAAAGAAAACATCACCGGAAAATAGCAATTTACGGCCAACCTCGAACGCGGACAACTCTCCTGCTCGGAAAATCCCAAGCTCCGACTTCCTCTCATAGGAATTTACGAGTCTCAGCTATACAGACTCGCAATCCCTCCCAGCTCACCGGGGAAGGCAAATAAGTCCGGCCAAACCCCAAATCGACTCCCTATTCAGCCCGAAAACTCAAAACACCAGCTGCACCTCCCTATTCTTATCAATTTCGTACAGTAGCACCGGAATTTCTCGCCAAACCAGACACCGAAACGAGTTAATTCCGGCCACAACTTCTCTCCACGAGTGCGACCTCGTCTGCAACTCCAGCGTCCCCTATTCCATTCAGCGCTCATCGATGCTTCGAAATTCGGGTAACTCTCCACTTGAAGCTCCAATCTCTCTCCCTCTCACACTCGCCAAAAGAAAAATAAGAGAGAGAAACTGAACAACGTGAAGAAGAGGAGTGAAAATGGTGACTTGATCTGTGAGAGTCGAAATAGGTAGCCCAAATGACCCAGAATTCACAGTGAAAATGCCCCAAATTCGAAATGGAAAAGAGGGGAGGAAATCGATGTTGGGAGAAATATACTGACGTTTGTGAAGTGGAAATGTGATAACTTATTGTTGGATTTATTAAGGAAATTTTAGGGGCAGATTGGTATAGAATTTGAATGGGTATTTGGATGGATTTTAGTGAAATTGTGTTTGGAATGGAATTGAAATTGAGTATTTAAAGTGTATTTGAGGCCAAATCACTGTTTACAAATGGATCGATTTGGATGTCATGTCAAACAGCCCATAGTATTTTGATTCAATTCAAATATTAATAAAATATTATAATCTAAAATTTTATCTCCAATTAAAAATTCGAGTAAAGCAATATAATTTGGGTAAGGCAACATATTTTAGGCAAGTCAATACATTTCGGACAAGGCAACCTCTATTTCGGACAAGGCAACCTCTATTTCGGACAAGACAACTCATCTCGGGCAAGTCATCTTATTTCTATCATTAAGTTCATGTCTTGCTTGATGGACTAAAAGTTGCTTGCCTCAAAAAATTTTGTGATCAAGTTAACATCTTGTTTGACGGACTAAGAGTTGATTGCCTGTAAAATTTCAGTCATCAAGCGTCCATCTTACTTGACGTACTAAAAGTTTCCCGCCTCAAAATTTTTGTCATCAAGTTTCCAGCTTGCTTGACGTACTAAGAGTTGCTTGCCAATAAATTTACTGTCATCAAGTGTCCATCTTGCTTGACGGACTAAAAGTTGTCCGCCTCAACAAATTTTTTCATCAAGTTTCCATCTTGCCTGACAGACTATGTAAAACCCTGTATTTTCATCCTTATTTATTTGAATTGCCCATTTGGTATTTAGTTAATTATCGATAAATTTAATTATTGACGGATTAATTATTTATCCTAGTGTTTAATTAGAGTGAATCTAGTTAAATTCGTGCTTATTTAGAGTCAAATTCATCTAGGGTTTAGTCTAGGCTTGCAAACAAGCCGAGTCGAGCCGAGCCGAGCGTTACAAAATCTCGGCTAGTTAAGGAATTTTTTATAAAAGCTCAAGCTCGAGAGTAAATTTTGCTATTCGAACTCGGCTCGCGAGCTTTTTTATTTTATTTTGTTAAGCCTTTAAAACTCGAAAGCTTGAACTTAACTCGGCTCGCGAGCTCAAAACTGGCAAAGCTCGAATTTAGCTCGACTAAAATATTCAAAATTCAATTAAATGATATATTATCTATATTTATTATTAAATTTATAATATATATTATTACTAAAATAATTATTCGAATAGCTCGTTGAGCTTTCGAGCCGAATAACCACTAATCGAGCTCGAGCTCGAAATATTTTCGAGCTCGAATAGCTTGAAAAAAGCTCGACTAGTTTGCAACGCTAGTTTAGTCTGGTAATTATTTCCAATTAAACCCCTCAACCTAATCATTATACACGCCTCCTTCTTCTTCTCCGGTCCTCCTAATCGACGCTCTCTAGCTCCACCACCTATGCCACACCTCTCCACCACCGATTCACCTGGTCTCCGGCTTGACCACCACTGCCTTACCAACTCCACCGCCACGATCCACCACAACCACCACCACCATAAACATCACTGCCGTCATCCACCTTCGAATGCCCCTGTCACCACCACCACCACATCTTCACCACACCAAATCCGCCACCACCATCTTCCACTCCGTCGACCACCCCACCTCCGTCGAAAAACACCACCACATCCACCGATCTCTTCCTCCCACGGATTCTCCATCAACCACCTCAATCGATCGACTCCACTCCGCATCCGATCAACACCACCACGATTGCACTACTCTAGCCAGACAGTACAACATGCAGCCCAAATTTGAAATTCTTTACAGCTTTGTCTTCATCTTCGACTCTTCGTGCTCCACCCAATTCGCCTCTATTTTGAGTTCGTCTTTTGGGTAAGTGTTTTCCTTCCTTCTGATTCAATTTGGGGTGGGAATTTGATTTGTTAGTCTTCGTTGTTTCTCTTCGAATTCGTTTTGGCCGTTTTTGCATTTTTAATCCGCTCAGCTCGTCTTGTTGTTGTGTGTTTTTGGCGTATTGTTCTTGTTGAATTCGAAAGGAATCTTTGATATTCACTGTTCATCCGACCTTCTCTACTCTGTTTTTCGAATTCTCTCTTGTCCGAGTTCGCCTAGCTCTATTTGCGTGTTACTGTGTGTTGAATGTTATCTTAGTATTGGTGTACCCTTGTCTTGTGCGTGAAAGTTGTTTGGCGATGAATTCTGATTATTTGTTCTTGGTCGATTCGTAGTTGGATGTTTGGTTCTGCTAGGTTCGTGTGTAGTCTGGTTGTGACGAATCGCTAGTGGTTGATGTATGGTGTTTATTGTGAATCTGTTTGCCTGTTGAGGGATCTTTCTTACTGATTGAAATCTTAGAAGGAAGTTGTGCGGTATGTCTGTTGGTTTGTTTAATGGAATCTTGTTCGTGATTGATTTTGAATTGAGTTCCCTTTTTCTATTGTATTCGCACTTGCTCAGTCCATTTTAGCATTGAGTTCGGCATGCTATTTCTTTGTTTCTTGCACTTGCTAACTTGTTCGTATTGTTCAGTTATATGCTGTGATTGAGTTGTAATTTACCTAAATCTAGTTTGATTGCCTTGTTAGATTGATGGTTGTAATCTCGTGACTTGCAGTGTCTTGTTCTCATAATTATATGTGATTTAAGTCGTATTCCGTTTGAGATAGCTAGTGTGTATGGCATGTTTATTCGTCTGCTATTTTATTGGAGTACTGTTGTTATATGATTGATTCTTTGATTCGTTTATATGCTTAGTGCTGGTGGTGCATGTTGCCTTCTGAAATTTGTGTAACTGGAAGTTTGGTTTTCGTTCATAGGCTTGTTTGTAGTCGACTACTGCTTTTGAAATGTTTGTGGTATTGTAGTTCGAATTTGACGTCGGTCTGTGTGCTAGTTATTGTGGTGTTAAATTGTTTACTCGATTTGTTTTAGTTTAGTTAGCATATGCGATTTTCCCTCATTGTATATATATGTTGTTGATTATCTTATTTTGCCTCTGTATTTTGATACTCTAGATTATTTGCCTAAATGTTATTGTCAAAATTCCTAGAGTATGTGTAATTATATGTCTAGCTGATTCTACGTGTTTATACTCGTTGTTGGGAGTTTAAGGGTGTCTTGCTATTCTTCTTCGTAAAAGTTAAGTAGTGTCACCTTTTATCAGGATTTGCGGATTGCTTATTTTATGAGGCCATCCGAGGTGAGTGTTCTACCCAAAACTATTATATGTAAATATTTCCCAGCTACAAGAAGTTATTTTGAAAACCTATATAAGTATATATACAGTATTGCATCTCAAACTTTGTGAAAGTTTCATGAAAATGAAGTCTTGAAAACTGCTATAAAGATTTTGGCTCATGCTTCCGCTTAAAAGCAAATGATATTCGATTATTGATTATTGGCCTAGTTAATTGATTTTTGGCATTGTTTACTCGTTACTGATTGTTGGCCTCTTTGCTGGATTTGCCTCGTTTATTCGATTTACTCGAATTGCCTCGCCTCGTTTATGCGCAATTTGGTGGGGTTTCCCGATTGGGCATACTTATCAGTTGTGTCTATCTAGTTGTCCATGAGGAGCACCTGCTTACTATCCTAAGACGTGATGCAGAAGTCACCGAGGTCTTTGGGAGTAGTATTTTACCACCCCTGTACCATGGCAGCGTATTCGCCTCGTTCATTGTTTGGCAGACTTGCAATATGACTGGAGTGATAAGGGCTTGGATTGGGGTTATAAGTATGTCTTCACCAACGTTCTACCTTGTATATACCTTGTTTATTGATTTTACTTAATTCGTTTGAAAAGAAAAACTACTTAGTAGATTCGTTTACAAACAGAAACTACTTCGTATTTCTTACTACAAAGTCACTTAGCACTGAACATGTAGCGGGCCGTCGAGCCGGATCGAGGTCCGGACGTCAAGGATTATGCCGAACTCCCAAATACACATATCAAAACGTATAGTTCTTACACACCCCAAATATAATTTACAAGTCAGAAGTTGTCTCATACGTCTAGTATAGTGGCAACGGAATAAGTAGCAAAGTGTAGAGTCAGTCTGTCTACCCCAACCTCACCTCGTGCTTTATACCTGGGAAATCATTATTAGGATAAGGAGAGCGTAAGTCATATAGACTTAGTGAGGATAATCAAGCATGTATCAGGATGAGCATGAATGCAACAAGATAGCAAACCACCACAAGTTATTCAAATAATTTTTAAAATGGAAACCGTTCATAGGCAGGCAGGATCATAGCACATAAAAGGTGCTAGATTCACAGTACTGTAACAATAATTGTCTTGGGCAGGACCAAACTGATCAGGTATTGGTCAATTAACAAGATGGAGGCGTGACCTCGTCGGAGTTGCATAGAATAAAGGTAACGACCCATTGCAACCCGAATACAGAGGCGTGACCTCGCCGGAGCTGCATAGAATGATGGTAACGACCCATCGCAGCCCGGATATAGGACCGTTTGAATAGTCCGAACAAGCAAGCAGGAGCCCGAAAGAATAGCGCTGCAGACCCCTTTATAAATTTCGTCGAACAAGTCGACCAGGACGGTTTCTCCCAAGTTTTCCAAAATAGTGTGGTTGCTTTTGAAATCATTTTTCATGCAATGCATATCATGTGGAACAGCAAGATATAATCAGGATGGACTAGCAAGATATAGCTGGAATAGAATAGCAAGATATAATCAGGACATAATATCAAGATGTAACCAGAATACAGATCAACAGGTTACAATAATAATCATATAGTCAGTAATCGTAGTTAGTAGTCGTGTCGTTGTCAGTCGAGAAGTCGTCGCGTAGTCGAAGTTAGAGTCAAGTACTGGAATAGGAAGGCTTTGAAAGGTAACAACTTTCCCAGGGCCGGATGCCGAAAGCCTGAAATCACTCACCTTGGATGACTTGTAAGTTACACAACCTTGTAATCCTTATAAACGGACAATACTACTTAACTTTTCTGTAAGAATAATTATAAGACTCCCGTAAATTCCCCCAAAACAATCATAACAAGTAGTAACAATTAAAAAACGAAGGCGCCTACGCATATAATTCCATACTAGAGTTGGTACACCGCACTCAGCGCGGTGCCCGTGTTTTTTTTCCAATGAAACTATACTTAAAATTATTGGTGTTAAATGAAATCAAAAGTAAATTTTAACATACAGATAATACACTTATTTTTCTAACATCTACTTATCCCATCCACGCACTACCTGAGTGTCACACTCTACTTGGAAGCCATCATCATAACTTTCCCATTGTCTTCTTTGCCTTGAGTTATGGTACGTACCAACCATATAGCCTTCTCTTCTGGTTTGATAGTCCTTGAACGATAGACACATGAAGTTCCCCTCTAAGTACTCTTGTAAGACTTCTTACGTCTAGGCACGGCTCATTTTTTCTCGGACTCCATCATTTCCTAGGTGTTAACCGCAAACTGACAAATGTCGTTGCGGCAATACCAAAGATTTTTTTTATACAAGATGGCAATTAGCAAGGAAATTAAGATCATCACTACATGAAAAGGGAATGCTTGTCATTAGCCAACTCGAACATATATAACCAGCTGATAAGAGACCAAGTATTTGGGCACTGTACAATATCACTTCCGAGCAATGCGGAATAAAGAAAAGATCAAGGTAGCTCTGACTCGTTGTTGAACATATTGACCAGGTTATTATACTCATTGCTACCCAATTTACTTT
>JAYMSP010006920.1:0-10821 GCA_036897095.1 Plantago elongata
TCATGATTCTCTTTCATAATGTCCCTCCTTAGACTCCCCCACTTTGGCACAAACAAGCGATCCCCCTTGGTGAACAACAACTCATCCCGGATCCAAAACCTCCGTGTCTTAACTTCACATACCAGCGCCTTTAAGTTTTATGCTACATAATCTTTATCCAAGCCTTCCCGAATACGCTTCTTGAGATTGGCCTCGGGTTGGCGTATGGCAGCAAGCTCCGCCTCGCAACTCGGAGCATCGGCTACATGATTTGTAACCCCCGGCTTATACTCAAATGTGTAGTCGAACTCCGCCAAGAACGCTTGCCATTGTGCTTGCTTTGGCGTGAGCTTCTTCTGAGTTTGGAAGTAACTTGTGCAACATTATCGGTTCGGACCACAAATTTACTCCCGAGAACGTTTTGCCTCCATGTGCGTAGACAATGCACGATCGTGGTCATCTCCTTCTCATGCACCGTGTACTGCCTTTCCGTGTCATTAAGCTTGCGGCTCTCATAGGCGATCGGGTGCCCCTCTTGCATCAGTACCCCTCCAATAGCAAAGTCTAATGCATCGGTTTGGACCTCATACTATTTGGTATGATTGGGAAGGACAAGAACGGGCTCCTCCGTCACGGTTACCTTGAGTTGCTCAAAGGCCTCTTGGCACATCTCATCCCATGCCCATGTAAGGTTCTTCTTCAAGAGGTCTGTCAATGGCACGGCAATCTTGGAGTACCTCTTGATGAACTTCCGATAATAGTTTATCAACCCCAAGAATGACCGCAATTGGAAAACATCCTTCGGAACTTCCAAATCTTCAATAGCCTTTACCTTGGCCTTATCCATCATAAGCTGCCCCTCCTTTATGTGATGGCCAAGGAAGGATACTTCATGTTGGGTGAACGAGCACTTCCCCAACTTAGCATATAACTCGTTCTCCCGCAAGACCTGAAATACTAAGCGTAGATGCTCAACATGGTCTTCGAATGTGGGTGAGTACACCACAATATCATCAAGATAGATTAATATAGACTTATCAAGGTATGGATGAAAAACCTTGTTCATCAAAGTGCAAAACGTTGCTGGGACGTTTGTTAAACCAAAAGGCATTTTAAGGAACTCGTATGATCCATACCTTGTGACCATAGAGGTCTTTGGCTCGTCCACTTCCGCAATCACTTCCGCAATCCGGACTTGCCTATACCCCGACCGTAAGTCTATCTTGCTGAACCACTTTGCTCCTCCAAGTTGATTGAACAATTCCCCAATGAGCGGGATTGGGTACCTGTTCCACACCGTCAACTTGTTAAGTGACCGGTAGTCCACACATCCTTAGCGATCTATCGTGCTTCTTTTGGAACAATACCGGCACGCCATAAGGGGACTTGGAGGGTTAGATCATCCCCGCATCAAATAACTCTTTCAGTTGCCTTTGTAACTCCTGTAGTTCTGGCAGAGCCATCCTATAAGGTGTGCGAGATGGTGGCATCGACTCGGTCAATAACTCGATCTTGTGGTCTACGTCTCTCCTTGGCGACAACCTCTTTGGGAGCTCATTAGGCATAACATCCTTGAATTCCTCCAACACCATTTGGATCTCCTCCGGGATTATGCCTTTCCTCTTGGGCTCCTCCTCGCCATTGGGTATAGGACAAATGCCGCAAATGTCCCTTCTCCACTTTTGAGTTCCCGATTGAGTTGCATTGCCGAGAGTGTTCTCGCACTCCTTTCCTCCCTCCTTGCCGGAATGACCCTAGTCCTTTCATTATCCAAAAGGATTAGTGAATCGGAAAAAGGAACAACTCAGCCCTTTACCTGATCAAACCATAGTAATTCCAGAACTGGTTCATAGTCATCCAAGGGCACTACATTGAATGACACTTCCCCTTGCCAATCTCCAATGCTTGCCCTTACTCGATTGGCTCTCCCGCATATGTTGCTGGGTGGGGAATTCACAACCTTCATTGAACTTTGACTTGGCGATACGGGCAACTTCAAAGCTCTCGCAACTTCCTCCCGCATGTAGTTGTGAGTTGCCCCCGTATCAACAAGCACCTTCACTTTATTGTCCCCAAACAAGACATCCACGAACATAGACCCCCGTCTTGGACCCTTGATTGGCTCGACATTTGCCGTGAGGGCATTGAGTAGTTGCAAGGATCCATTTGAGGATCGTCACAATTCCCCTTGGACTCATCAGATCCTTGTGCCGCTGCAACCTTCTTCCCCCTCATAGGACAATTATATTTCAAGTGATTAGTTGAACCGCTAATGTGACAAGCTTTGGACTTACCCGCGTCCTCCGTAAGCCTCCCGAAAGTGGTCACCATCTTCCCCGACTTAGGTGGGCGGTCTCCCCCACCTTTTCCCTTGTCCTCCTTACGGAACTTGGGCTTGTCATTCAATGGCTTCAACTCGATCAAGCGTTCCACCACAGCGATCGCCTCGGAGACATTTTGTGCATTTGTGCATTTGACCTTTGGATCTCAAGTTCCGCCATAGCCCATCAATGAATGTGAATAGCGCCTCCGAATCCGTGAGACTAGACAACTCAAGCATG
Organism: Plantago elongata; assembly: GCA_036897095.1. Lineage (NCBI taxonomy): Eukaryota > Viridiplantae > Streptophyta > Magnoliopsida > Lamiales > Plantaginaceae > Plantago > Plantago elongata. The sequence continues at coordinate 2,541 of JAYMSP010006920.1, forward strand.
ATCTCTTGAAACTCCTTGACATACTTCTTGATAGACTTGTTATACGTGAGTTGTTTTAGCCTTGCCCTTGCCTCGAACTCTACATTATGCGGGTAGAATTGGCGCTTGAACTCGGTCTTGAAATCATTTCATGTTTCAATCCTCCCGTCCGTGCCTCGTGCTATATCTGACTCGCGCCTCCTCCACCATTGTAGAGCCATATCAACCAAGTAGTATGGAGCGGTTTGCAACTTGGATGCCTCATCCCGAATGTTGCAGGCCCCAAAGTACCGCTCCCTTGCCCATAGAAAATCATCAATCCCCCGGGCATTCCTTGATCCCTTGAATGGGTTAGGCCTTGGAACATTTAACCTAGAAGGTGCCGCACCCCCTCCCTGTTCCCCCTCATTCGCCATAGCCCTTTCAAGTTAACCATCTTCCCCTTGATGGTTTCCAATACCTCCTCCATCTCCGCCTTGAACATCTCGAACGTGGCATGGATGTCGGTATTATGAGCATTGATCGTGGTCAGCACCTGACCCTCCAACTCCTCATGGTTGTCTTCCAACACCTTCACCCGCTCCGCAAGTTCCTCCAACCTTGCTATGATCGTCCACGACCCTTTTGATCCAGGTCACCCGAGTTTCCATGGACTTAGCCTTCACTGGAGCATCACTTACATTGGAACCTGACGCCATTCCCTCATTCTTACAATAACTTCTCATGAACTACCTTGCACACCAACAATCAGAACCAACAGCGTGGCTCTGCCCGCTTGTAGATGGGCCGCGCAAAGTAGATGGGCCGTGACAGCGTGTTCCCCTAATTTTTGAAGTGAAAGTACTTTTACACCCTTAGACAACAACATTTATGTATTTGAAGAAGAGAACATATAATATTTTAGGCAATAAATTTTCCTTGTAACATCCTAAAAATTCGTAATTTGGATATAGGCATTTTTGCATGAACCGACCATTAAAGCGGAGTTTGTAATCGTTTTAGCCCAATTTCTTATTCATTTAAGTTAGTCCAATCCCTTTTTCAGTCCGGTTTCTCTTAGAAGCCCATATGTTAATCCCTCTTTAAATCCATACTTAATTATGTCTTTAACCTAAATTAAATATGCAATAATTTTCTTTTCAGTTATGGACACCACATACACATTATTGTTCTTTTCCAGACATTATTGTTCTTTCCCAGACGTCTTCTTCTTATTCTTCAGACATCCATCGTTTTTCTTCTTCTAGCTATTGTGTGAAATGTTTATTTATGAGAAACTTTCACAAATCTATTTTCGATAAGTTCCTCTAGGACTCTCATTCATGTTCATAGACTAATTGTTTGAGTTTAGTTTATCATATTTTTATATGAACAATCCCCTGATGCATTTGGTCCTTCATGTTAAATTCTATATTATTTGAAGCTTGGATGCTATATTTTCAGTTAAGAAAGTATGCCTGATTGTCCTTTTATGTGAAACTGTTAGGATCAATTAGGGGATGGTAGGCAATGTTAATAGTGAACTCCAATGATTAATGATAATGTTTGGGTATGAAGGAATTTGTAATTAGCAAAGGGTATTACAAGACATTAGCGATAAAGATTAATTGAAAGATTAACTGTATGTACTTTTGGCACCTTGCCTTATGGATAGAAGGTCTATGAAATGGATTTGTAACTGTTCATCAAAAGTAATATTTTTGTGGTTCACAATTGTTGTATACGTATTGAACAGGAAGGTAACATATTTCAATCATGTTAATTTCCATTCTAATTGTGGATTAAAAGCTAATTACATACGCATGAATAAGTTTGTATTTTGTCTGAGAAGCCTCGATATCCTTGTACTGTTGTACATCATGTCATAATTCTTGGTTGGCAGTGTATTTATTGTGGTTTTAGCTTCGTGATGTAAACAATTATAATGATATGAGCTATCTTTATACTTAGTGTGCTTACTTCCCGTGCTATTATGATATAGTTTACACCCACTAATTCATGCATTCACGAGTTAGAGTTATATAAGCATGTATTCACTTTAACAAGACGGAAGTTTAAAGTTAAGAAAGTTTATCAAGTTAAAGATATGTTAAGGGTCTCGTAGGGAATACCCTAGTATTTATGACGCAATATTAATTCATGTTCAACGGATAGGGACTAAGGTCCTGAGGCTGGCCATTTATATTTATTCTGCAGATAGGGCCACGAAAATGACGTGAGGCCGACACATAGCCACCATGGCCAGAGTAGGAACCTACGATGCCAAGTGAGCTCGCAATCATTTTAAGTTTGAAGAAAAGTATATGTTCAAGGACAAGTTAAGAGTTTTTAGATGTTAAAGACTAGTTTAAGTGTCAAGTGTCAGGTCATGTCAAATCATATGATGCATTGCATTAAGTAAGACTAAAAGGTTTAAAAGACATGAAGATAGAACTCTAGGTCATGACACGTGCGTGGATACTTACTCAGTTAGTGGTCACGACTGACCCCTTTCTCAAATATCAATTTTAGGTATTGAAGTCGAGCTTGGAGTGGAGCGTTGCCAGAGCAGTGATCACTACCGCAAATGTTCATATAATTTCAAGTTCACATATTATTGATACGTGAACCGTCGTGATCACTAACTGAGTAAGTATCCATGCTCGTGCCATGACCTAGAGTTCTATTTTCATGTATTTTACAACTTTTAATCTTGATTAATGCAATACAACATATGACTTGACTTCTGAAACTTAACACTTAAAACTTATCTTTTTAATATATGAAATCTCTTAACTTGTCATTGAACAAAAACTTTTTCTTGAAACTTAACATGATTGCGAGCTCACTTGGCATCGTAGGTTCCTACACTGGCCCTGGTGGCTATCTACTTGTCTCAGGTCACTTTCGTGTCCCTATTCGTTGAACATGAATTAATATTGCACCACAAATATCTTGATACTCTCCTATGAACCCTTTAACTTATCTTTAACTTGAAAAACTTTCTTAACTTTAAAGTTACGTTTTGTTTAAGTGAATGCATGATTATAACTCAATCTCGTGAATGTATAGACTAGTGGCTATAAACTGTATCATAGTAGCATAGAAAGTAAGCACAGTAAGTATATCATTAGGAACAATTTACATCACCAAGCTAAACCACAATAAACACACTGTGTGATTAGCTTCTATTCCACAATTAGCATGGTAATTAACAAGATTGAAATAGAATACCTTCCTGTACACAACAATTTGGAACCACAAGAATATTACTCTGATGAACAATTACAATTCCATTTCATTGGCCATCTATCCATGCGGCAAGGTGCCAAAATACATACGATTAATCATTCTCACTAATGGCTTATACACACTTTGCTAATAAGAAATTCCATCATACTCAAACATCATCATTAATTATCAACTTCACTACTAACATTGCCTACCATCGCCTAATTAATTCTAACAGTTTCACATACAAGGACAATCAAACATACTTACTCTTACACTGAAAATATAGGCTCAAAACTTCAAATAATATAGAATTTAACATGAAGGATCAAACACATTAGGGGATTCTTCATATAAAAATATCATAAACTAAACTCAAACAGTTAGCATATAAACGTGAATGAGGGTCCTATGAAAACTTATTTGGAAAGAGATTTGTAAAATTTTCTGATCAATAAACATCTCACACAATAGTTGGAAGAAGAAAATTGATGGATATCTAAATAAGAAGGAAGATGATGATGATGATGTTGTCTGGATTTCTGGGGAAGAAACGTGTGTGGTGTCTATAACTGGAAAATAAATTATGGTATGTTTAATTTAGATTAAAGACACAATTAAGTAAGGATTTAGAGACACATTAACATATGAGCTTGTAAGAGAAATTGGATTGGAAAGGGGATTTGGGGGTAACTTAGATGAATATGAAATGGGGCCTAGAACAATTACAAACGGGAGAATGGCCCATTTGGTCCACTTATTTGGGGTCATTGTGACGCGCAGTGACCACTTTGCACGTGGTGTGATATTTAGTCCACAACTTATACGAATTGGCAAATTTAGTCATAATTCGTCGAATTACAGGCGAACTGAGCTTAACTGGCAATTTGTTTGCTGATTTGGCACTAAACATGCTGATGTGGACTTGATGGCACACTTACTCAACAATTGTTGACAACCACCTCAACAATTCTCCAATTCACACACAAATCGTAATGTTCTCCTTCCTCCTTCTCCTTCGTGCCTCCTTCCTCATTCTCCACCACCACCTCTTTCATTCTCCACCACCACCGCCTCCATTCTCCACCACCACCACCGCCTCCATTCATCGCCACCTCCATTCTCCACCACCACCTCCCACTTGCCACTACTCCACCCTGTCACCACCACCACCCACTCACCACTTCACCACCACCACCTCCTCCCACTCGCCACAGCTCCACCACCGCACTTCACCTTCCACCACCACCACCGCCTCCAACTCCATTCTCCACCACCACCGCCTCCATTCTCCACCACCACCTCCCACTCGCCACTGCTCCACCCTTCCACCACCACCTCCCCCCACTCGCCACTACTCCACCCATCCACCACCACCGCCCACTCGCCACTGCTCCACCACCGCACTTCACCTTTCACCACCACCACAAATTATATCTTTAGTTTTAAATTTCAATTAGCTGATGTGTGTTTCATTGATGAGTTGGAAGTCAAATTTGGTTGACTAAGTGTGTTTTGGTGTCCAAATCAGCAAGCAAATTGCCAGCTAAGCTCAGTTCGCCGGTAATTCGACGAATTATGACTAAATTTGCTAATTCGTAAAAGTTGTGGACTAAATATAAGTGGTCACTGAGACGTCACAACGACCCCAAAGAAGTGGACCAAAAGTTTCATTCTCCCATTACAAACTCCACTTTTACATCAGTTCGTGCTAAAACATCTAGATCCGAATTATAAATTTTTGGATTGTTACCGTTCTAATGGTAATTGGTTTGCTAATAACTCTTTTAACTTTTTATTTTTGTTTGTCTAGTGTCAATTCCCACCACCACCAACATGCACTATTATCTCTTTCTTTTCCTTTTTCTCCTTTCTATATCATGTGTTCTCTTCTCATTTGGTTTCTTTTGTTTTATTATTCTGCCTTACTAGTTCGTATGTTCTCTTCTCATTTGTTCATATTTTTAATTTTCAATAATCCTTTTCACTTTTCTCTTTAAATCAATTACACTATTTGTTATTACTTTATTACTTTCAAAAATGAACTTTTCATACAAACATATTTTTGTGAATAAATTTTTAATATTGTTCTACTCCTTACATAAATCTTTATGTTCGACCCCGAGAGTTTATAAGTATGCATTTACATTAACAAGATGTTTAAGACTTTATGGTAAAGTAAATTTCAAGTTAAAGAAAAGTAATTTTCAAGTTAAAGAAAAGTAAAGACTCGTATCTACACCACCTTAAGCATTTTTTCGCAATTTCAAGAGTAGCGGCTAGAGTGTGATTAGGGTCTCTAGTCGTGTTTTTAGGAGTTTCAAGAGGCCACCATGAGCTTGGATTGGACCTTGTGATGTCAAGTGAGCTTGCAATCGTAAAACGTTTTAAGAGAAAGTTTCAAATTAATATTCAAGTTTAAGTTAAAGAGATTTTTTTGAAAAAAATATGTTCTCAAGTGTTCAGAGTGAAGTCAAGTCAACTCATAGGATTGCATTACATTAAACAAGACTACAAGATTTTAAAGACAAGAAGATAGAACTTTAGGTCATGATATGTGCATGGAGTTTGCTCAGTGAGTGGTCATGACAGACCCCTTTCTAAATATCAATTTTAGGTATATAAAGCCAATCTAATCGGAGTGGTGAATGTTGCCGGAGCAGTAATCTTTACTATAAACATCTTTAAAATTTTCAGTATCATTATTTATAAACTCAGTTGGTAAGTTACTTCCCCTGCAATTAATGGGTCGGGGGTTCGAGTCACTTTTGTCGTTTTAAAAAAAAAATCATAAACTTCGTATTCAAGCTTTTATGATATTAAATTTTTGCTGCATTATATTTAGTAGTTCACGAATTAAAATGAAGAATTTTCATGTTAAGCCTAAGGATGCACATAGTGTCGAACTGCGTCTTATACGTCCACAACTCAAGTTCTTCGAATTTTCAAGCTTATGAATTAGGGCGAGTTATATTTTTCTTAGTTCGTTTTAAAAAATTAGAGCGCTACAATAACTAATTAATATTTTGTTGACATATGCTAATATTGTTAACATATGTTATATTTACTTCCATTTTCACAGTTAAACAATTTATTAGTTTTATTTAATTACACATTTGGTTCAAACTTTCAAAACATTTTTAGTTAAAACCAAAAACTTTATTTTTACTGATTCATGTAATTCCTTTTATGAACCAATTAAAGTCCAATAAAACCAGCAAATTAATATTTTAGAACAAGTTTGACAACGAAGCGCATCACAGTTGGTAAGATGTTTCGCCACCAAGTAATAGGTCGGGGGTTAAGCCATCTTCAATGGTGACAGCTCACGATGCGTCGTCGTGCATTTTTTCTGCAGTTGGTGACGCGTCGTCGCCACGTCATGAATTTTTTTAATTTTTATCTTTATGTTTACATATTAATCATATTATAAGAGTGCTTACATGTTGAAATGAATAAAATTGTATTTTTATAAGTTGTTTTATAATTTATTAAGGTTCAAAATTTAAAAAAAATATTTTTTTAATTTTTCTAAAAACATATTTAATATGTTATAATAGTGTTTAGAAGTCAAAATTAATAAAATTTTATTTTATTGGTTGTTTTACAATTTTAAGTTTAATTAAGAGTAAAAATGAGTTCGGGATGGAATGATCCACAAATACTCAAAAGTGATATCTATTTGTAGATTTTGAAGAGACGAATTCGATGGTGATTTTTATTTATGTTTTACATTTTTATATTTTGAGTTATTCGAGTTTGAAATTTGACAAAACATAAAAACAAATGAGGACTGGGTGCGACACATGGCAGCAGCTAAACCTGTGGCACGCCGCGTCGCTTTATGACGAGTCATTACAACATCATTGGAAACGCCGCTGCGCGTGGTGCGCCACGACACGCGCCCATGATGTTTTTATTGGAGACAATAGCAGAGTCATATTTGTTGTTTAAAAAAAAAAAGAAAAAGTAGTTTAGAACAAGCCTAAGACCATTCCCAATGGTGACGGTCGACGGTGCGTCGTCGTCGTTTTTCTCCAATGGTGGCGCGTCGTAGTCTCCACGTCATTTTTTTAAAAAAAAATTATAATTTTTTTAAAATTTTTATTTACATATTATTCATATTATTAGAGTGTTTAGATGTTGAAATTAATGAAATTGCATTGTTTTCAGTCGTTTTATAATTTTTTAAGGTTTAAAATTTAAAAAAAATTAAAAAATTTCAAAATTGGTCTCATTTTGTAGATCGTGAAAAAACGTATCCGTTGGTGTTTTTTTTGTATTTTTTTATGAAGTATTTTTGGAGATATTATCGTTCAAAAATGGATAAAAACCGAAAATCGGAGAAAAGGAAAAAAACAAAAAAAAACAAAAAGGGGGGGGGTATGTGGCAGCAGTGACACGGGGCGCGGGAGGCTGCGCGACATCAGGCCTCGATGGGGGCGCCACGGCGCCGCACCACGACACCCCCATTGAGGGCAGTCTAAGGCATATCCAACAGAAATGCAGATCACCAAACTACCAATGCCTAAAGACCAGGATAGCTTTAGCCGAGCTGATTTCGTCAATCTAGTCCAATAGTCTAGTCTAGGCTAGGACTCTAGGAAAAATATTGTGTTTCAAAATCAAGAGAGCATCCGTATTCAAGTCTCACCATAATTTCGGCATTGGAATCGTGATAACATTTCTTTAGGCCAAAATAGTACAGCAGAGAAACAAGTGTTGAGAAGTTCCCTTGAATGCTTTAATTGGACAAGAGGGACGAAGAGAAAGGAGATCGAGTTTTATTGAGTCCCTCAGACCATAATTATCATGATCCTCGTACCGAACCCAACCTTTCACTATTCTAATAAATAATTAATTTCTCTTTCATCCACCTATCCATCCTTACACCCACCCAACCTTTTAACATAAATCAAGTTTATTCATGACCCACACCCACCCATCTATTTCATTTAATATAATTATTTTTTATTATTATCACGAAATATTTATAATACTCAAATTTAATATAATATTGTAATACTCAAAATAATTATAATAATTGAATATAATAATTAATTATAATGAAAAAATTCATAATTAAATATAA
>JAYMSP010006921.1:0-10819 GCA_036897095.1 Plantago elongata
GTTTGAGATTGTTGGAGGAGCTACTGGAGCTGTGAGATCAGAATTCATCAAAGGCGTATGCATGATAGCTGTAGGAGAAGCCATACTTGGAAAACCAGGTTGTAAAAGTGGAGCAACGATTGTGTTTGCATGAACCATTGTTCCAGAAAAATTCCCAAAAGAACTCGGACAGGGTGATAACGAGCATAACTGACCAGAAATACGAACATAGTCGATTTCTGGGAAGAGTACTCTAGCATTCATACTCACGATCACACCAAAAACAAGCTACAGGGTTCGTCCAACGTCCGATTTACACCCACAAGATATCCACACGTTCGAAATAGAAAATTATATAGCCTGAGATGGTGTGTGTCAAATAAGACTTAGCAGACCAGACAAAATCTGAAAAACCAGCCGCTGCAAGAAACCCTAAGAAATTAATCACACCAAAAACAAGCTACAGTGAGCATCTGATGTCCGATTTATGCCCACAATATATTCACGCGTTGGAAATTGAAAAACCTACAACTTCAGGTGGCGCATGGCTAACACGACAGACCATAAAATACAGAATCTGAAAAAAAAGCCTCCGCAAGAAAACCTAAGAAACCAGTAAAACCAAAAATCACCAACATAGAGCGTCCGAACTCCGATTTAGACCCACAAGATGTCCACGCATTCGAAATCGAGTTTCCTACATCAATTACAGTCGCGTGTTGAAGACGACTAAACCGGCCGGACAGAAAGTGCAAAAAACGCAGCCGCCGCCGCTTTAGGTAAAAAAGTATAACATCTTTTTCTAGGTACCCACAGAGAGCGTCCGTACTCCGATTTAGACCCACAAGATATACACGCGTTCGAAATCGAATTTCCTACACCAATACTTGGCGCGTGGTGAAGAAGACGAAACCAAACGGACAGAAAATTGAAAAAACACCGCCACCGCAGCTTTAGGTAAAAAGAAAAGGTGGAGGGATTTTTTCCCTTTTTTTTATCGAGTCTTCTTCTTGCATTCATTGATCCACACTTGATGTTGCACGACCAATTCTACCAGAATCCGGTGCGTCTGAAATATTTTAAGAGAATGGGGGTGAGCAAAACGAGCTCAGTGGGTAACATGATGGGGTCTTTAATAAAGAAAAACTTTGATTGGTTTGTTCATAAGTGGCATATATGTAGTAAACGTGTTTGAAGAAATCAATTGGGTAAAATTTGTTAGAATCGATCAAAACCTAAATGCACATTTTGTGTTATCAACCTCATATATGGTTATCGATTCTTTAATAATAATATTTTCATTTCTTTGATTTAACATCCCGACCGGGAGTTTTATTCCAAGCGCGCACACACACACACACACACACATATATATATATATATTCAATTATTGCACTCGTTAAGGGCCAGTCCTCTAGAGGTGGCCCCTACAGATTCGAGAGGTGGCTCCCTCTTCAAATACGCGATGTAGCACTTCACTACGCAAGGCACTTAGCAACTGCCCTTTTTCAAATCAAGGATCATTACCAACAATATAGGCTAGTCCTATAGAGGTGGCCCCCTATGGAATCGAGTGGTGGCTCCCACCGTGAATACGCGATGTAGCACTTCGCTCCGCATGACACTTAGTGACTGCCTTAATTCAATTTATGGACTCTTTTTACAGGTTGCCACCCTCATCTGAATCTCTTTTTACGCGAGGTTGTCACCCTTGTCTAAATCTCTTTTTACGCGAGGTTGTCACCCTCATTTATTATTATGTTTTCTATTTTCGTTTTATTAACTTATTTTTGTCATGATGTTTTAGACGTGTGAACGACATATATAATTATTGAAAATGTTTGTTTAAGGTGCTTTAATCGAAATCATCTCATCGTACACTTTCACTTTTCACTTAAGGAAGGTGAACCCCTAGGGTATGTTGGTCCAGATAACGACAAAGAAAAAGACTAGGTGGGGGCGGGGGGGTGAATAGTCTTTTCAAATATTTATCGATAAACATGATATCTCAATTACTTTAAGGTATCTGATACTTATAATCAGAGAGCAGAAGTCTTTATGCGATAGATAAATGAGTTTGTCCTTAGGAAGAGTAAATTTGTGTGTATGTTGTTGAAATGTAAATACAGAGAGTAAATGACACAACAAGTATAGTGGTATCTGGAGGTGGCATAATCCTTTAACTAATCCACTCGGCCTTCAGAGACCTAGAATCTACTAGAACAAATAACTGACTTGTCCTTACAATTGATCCTATTCTAAAATTCCTATAACAAATGGTTCCCACCAAATCTTCCCCCTGATTTGATTCTCAGCTCTTAGACCCAAGTACTTCATGTACTCAAGATAACCTTGGAATTATTCCTTGATTTCCCAAATCAAGTATTTCTTGTACTCCATGCCTTGATGGTGTTGGTTATATATTTGTCAGGTGAGCTTCTCTTAATAACTTTTCAGTTATGTCCAGAGAGCTTGAAGAGATGACACTAGTTGATATACTTGTTCAGTATATGGTAGGTTCTCTTTAATTGACCCAAGTTTGTGAGATTTGTTCAAGAGAATGAATCTCAGATAGTTATCTAACAATTCAACTCTTTCACAAATTACACTACTTGTTGAAGGATTAGGACACTTAGAACTACTCGTGAATTCTCGAGCTTGTTAGTCGCAACAGATAGCTTGGAGAATTGTAGTAAGAATGCTTGAGAGAATACTTGCTTGATTTTATATGTGAGTGTAGTTCGTGTGAGTATTTCTTAGTTTCTAAGTGGCGATATTTATATGTGAATTTGATAGTCGTTTGGATAGTATCTGTTAGACATATTTCAAATTCAATCCATTCATATCTTGAAATTAGTACTCTCATGCGTATATCTCTTTTAAAAAATGCAGTGTACTATATTTCGTCGTGTAGTCTCAATGGGTGCATGTAGCTTTCTGAAGCATCACATGTTCCATCTTCTCAGAAAACTGTTGACTCAGAAACTTGTTGTGACTTTCTTTTGTGACCAAAATACAAGTCTTTACACAGCTTTCTGGAAGCAACTTTCTGAGGAGACTTTCATCCTTTGTCTTCAGATACCTTTCTGCAAAACATTTTCTCCTTTGCTTGGATGCCTCCTTCTTGGTCTTCTTCAAGATAAATAAAAATTACATTCAGATACCTAAAATCCTATTACAGGGTTTCTAAAAATTATCATACTTGGTGTATTTCTTCTTTCCAATGGTCAAGTGACTTAGAGTGCTAAACACCTTTCTTCAACTAGGATAAGTCATTGTGCTGAGTGATCAAAATACTAACATATATTCCAAAAAAATTTCCCCCTTATTGACCAGACAACAATGATTATCACTAAAGTCCTATTACAGATTGGAGAAGTCAAATTCCCAATACTTAATCATTTCAGAATGATATAGCAGTTACGTTCATATTTGAACAACCAAATTACAAGGAGTTATATTTGAACAACAGGAGGGTCCAAGCTCCATGTGATATTCTATATCCTCAGTCTTCAAAGCTTCAAAATCTTCAAAACACTTAGGTTGTCAACAACCTTAAGCTCTTCAGTCAGTCCTTTTGGCTTAGTTTCTGAATCTCTTATCCATGTGCTCTCTCTTGTCAATGACATAGTCAAGGAAATATGTTCTTATAACCATTTCAGTCTCTCTGGCAACTTTTCACTTTTCTTTATAATCAAGATCAGGATTCATATCATGAAACTGTCTAATCCAGTAGACTCTTCCCCATTTCCAGGCATGCTCTATCTTAGTCTCAATTAGTTTGAAGTGCTTGTAGATGACTCTCAAGTAATTCATGTCATCATCATATTCATCCTTAGTCATGTAAAATAACTCATGCGGTAGCACTCCAAGCTTATTCTATGAGCTATATCATGTTCCCAGCAGTTTTGGTAATGTGTGAACATCATCTGGCTTGTAGATAGGAACCTTTTCGTTCATATCCTTAGCCATGGCATCTCTTATTACTTTTACTTCAAAATCAAGCCATGTCTTCAAATGTGCAGGATTTATCAGATAGGGTATGTTGACTCTCGATGCCATAAGTTGGTTAATGATAGGATCAGGAAATTTCCTATTTACCAGTAAGTTTTGGAGATCTAGAATCCAATAGCCATTCAGTTGTCTTATGGATTGATATACATACTGGCTATCTTGAATTTTAGTGTGCTCAATTAATGCATCTTCTGGCCTGTGAGGAAGATTTTCAGTGTTGGTTCTTCCAAACCTTGCATTTTTTCTTTGTCTTTTATTCATTCTGGGATGCTCTCTAGATGTGTTTTGAGTGAGGGTATGACTTGAAGAGCCACCATGGACATATATGGAATGTCCAATTGGTGTTCTGGCAGCAATTGGTGTTGCAACAATAGGTTTAGATGCCTCATCAACTCTCTATATCTTTCTATGGAGAGGATGCTCATCATGATCATAATCATCATCAGCCAGATTGTTGTGGGCTTGATCATTTGGTGAGCAAGTATCTTCATTACCTTTCTTCTTAGTGAGCTCTCCTCCTCCTCCTCCTCCTCCTCCTCCTTCTTCTTCTTCTTCTTCTTCACAGAAGGTTTATCAGATTTTCTTGGGGACTTGGTTCCCCTTGGATTTTCTTGTGAAGCTCTGGATCTATTCAGTGGGGGTGGTGGTGGTAGACTTGACGAGGAGGGGGTTCTCTGATGGTTAGAGGTTTTTCTGCAGGCTGCTTCCTCTTGCCTGATTCTCTTCTTGATCCTTCCCCCCTTAATCAATGTAGTCTGAGTCAAATTTGCATAGGCCTCTTGCAGAGTGTCAAAGTGTGCACTCAATACATTCTGGCCTTGTACCAGTTTATAAACTTCTGAATGTAGTGACTGAAACTGACCTAGTAGTAGATGTTCTCTCTTGGAGATCAGCTCAAGTGGCTCATCTTGTCTACTTTCCCAGCAACATAACTAGATTCCATCAAAGCTTTCTTAGCAGACTCTAGATCATCATCTCTCTGCATACCTAGATCTTTCTGTGCTATCATGAGAGATGTTATCCTTTTGGTCATTAGCTCAGCAAAATCCTTGAACTCTAGAGGGGTGGTGGCCAAATCAATGTTGTTTTGTTCAAATAATTTATTCTTCAGATTGACAATGAATCTGTTCTCAATAGTGTTATACTTTGGTGCTTTGTCAAAGGCCTTGGGTGCGATCAATTTTCTCTTCAGATGAGACACAACCATGTGCTCATTCAAGTTATCCACCTCCTTATCTTCCTCATCCATTCCAGTAAAATAGTTGTTACCATCTTCATCAGACAAATCATCATCTGAGGACTTAGCTTCAAGGGCAACAATAGCTTTCTTCCGTTTGTCCTGTGATGGTCCGGCTAATTGTAATGCAACCTCAGCATCTTGCTTATCTTCTACTAGTGATTAAAGTTGAACCACAACAGATTCCAAGGAATGCTTCAATTTGAGTTGCTCAACAAGAAGTTCTCATTCCTTCTTATTCAGTGCTCAAGTTTCTGGATTTTGGCATCTTCCTCAACAAGCAAGTCATCAAGCTTAGGTTGATCTTGAGCTTCTCTCTCCAACAATTTTTTCAGCTTGGAAGCTCTAGCCTCAGCTTCCCATTCAACAATCTTTGTTGCTTGTTCATCATCTTGTTGTTGAGAGGTGTGGGTTGGTTATTTTGAAGATGGTGGTGGTGTAGACACTTGCTCCTGGTGTGGGAGCCTCATCATCATCATCATCATCATCATCATCATCACTCTCACTGTCATCCATCTTGGTTGGATGTTTAGAGGGAGGTTCCCCAAAATCGTTCTCGTTGATCTCCTCCTCGTCATCATCAGAAACTAGGTTGATCACCTTTGGCAAAGTGGTGACCTGCCCATTTACTTCATCCTGCTCAGAAGGATAAACACTCATACTCTTGGGCAAGGCAGGCTTATACGTCATCCGCCTTTTAGTTTCTTCATCTACATCCAAGAATTCTCTCTCAAGCATCTGTACTATCTCCTCAGAGAATCCTTCATGCATCACCGTAGCAAAACTGTAACAATTTACATAATAGGTGGCATGGATGTATGTCTCCAGATCCAAGGCTCTTTCTCGTCTAGCCTGGTTGTCTATCAAGTTGGCAATATCCGAAAGATCAGAAAGTCGAAGTTTTTTCCATGACTTAAATAGATCTGAAATATCTAATTTGACTTGATAAGTAGATATGAGCGTAGTTCGTGTGTGTATTTCTCAGCTTCTAAGTGGTGATATTTATAGATGAATTTCTTTTTCCATTCTCCAAGCTTACTATTGCAACTAACAAGCTCGAAGAATCACTAGTAGTTCTAAGTGTCCTGAACATATAATACGAGATTGTTATTCGTGAAAGAGTTGAACTTTCGGATACCCTTTCTGAAGCTCATTCTCCAGAAAGGATACCAATTACTTGGGTCAATAAAGAGTTCCTACCATATACTGAATCAGTATATCAAGTAGTGTCATCTCTTCAAGCTCTCTGAAAACATAGTTGAAAAGTTATAAGAGAAGCTTACTTGACAATCAACATATAACCAAGACCATCAAGGCGTGGAGTACATGAAGTACTTGGTTTGGGAAATCAAGGAAAAGCTCCGAGGTTATCTTGAATATAGGAGTACTTGACTAGAGCAGCTAGGGAAAAACTCAGGGGGAACATTTGGTTGGGAACCATTTGTTTGTAGGGATCTTAGAATATGATTTATTGTAAGGTGAACTCAATTATCTGTTCTACGAATTCCAGGTCTAAGAAAGGTTGAGTGGATTAGTTGGAGGATTACGCCACCTCCAGATACCATTATAATTGTTGTGTTATTTACTTTAATTTACTTACTTTCCAGCAGCACACACACACACATTATTACTGCAAAGCACAATCACATTTATCTATCGCTTAAAGTCTTCTGCTCACTGAATCTAAGTATCAGAAACCTCCCAGTTTCTGAGAACGACTGTTTATTGAAAAAAGTTTATAAAGACTATTCACCCTCCCTCCTCTCTAGTCTTTTCCTTTGCCGTTATCTGGACCAATAAGTGGTATCATAGCAGGATTTTCCCAAGCCTTCTGCACTAAACCTCAATCCCCCAGATAGGTAATGGTTTTTATCACTTTCCGAGGATGTTTTAATTGTGTGTTAAGTGTGCATGTATGTCTCTGAGTGATGCTCTGGTTCTTAAACCCGAAAATTACGAGAAATGGAAGAACAATATGATGCTGCATCTTGAAGCTATCAGTGATGAGATGATCTATGTCACCAAGGAAGGATCAATCAAAATTAGACTACTCAAACATGTGATTGGAGTATCTGATGGTCGGAGAAATGCTGATGCTGAAGGTAGTGACACTTCTACTAGTGATAGTGGTCGTGTTGCTACTGGACAAGTGGAGTATGAAGACAAACCCTGTAAACTCTGGACATTGGAAGATTCCAAGAAACATAGGTTGGAGTGTCATGTTTGTAACATCATCATTCGATTGACACCTGAGCATATACCGTGCAAATTGTGGTGTGCAAAGACGGCGAAAGATGTCTGGAAATTGATTGAAGAAATTTGTGCCGGAACTGAGAAAACCAAGGAAAAAAAGTTCGAGGTTCTAATGTTGAAATTCCAAAACATCAAATAAGGTCCCATTGAAACTCAGGAAGAACTTGATTTTTGATTTACTACTCTCATGAGTGATATGACCGCACTTAGAGAAAGTGGCAGATATTCAAATTCTAAGTAGTTGAAAACCATCATCAGAAGCTTGAACCAGAATTGGGAACATACCCAATACTTCTACTTCAATCAAGGAATGCCCCAAATCACTCCACTGGAACTCTTTTAAAATTTGTCCACTGTAAACTACGAGACAACCCAACAAGGATTGGCTACAGCTGAAAAGTTCTAGAGTGTTGCTCTAGTTACCCAAGGTACTTCTGAAAAGAAGGATACCAAGGAAGTGTATGAAGAAAATGCTCTTGCAGTGTGTCACATTAAGAAATATGTGAGTCAAGATATTGAAAGGAGAAATGCCAAAGAGAAGTTGAAAGAGCATCTCGGCCCAAGCTACCATCAGTATAAGAACATCAAAATGAACAACTCTCTGAACTACCCTGCTCAAAAAGCTGTTAGTACTCAAGTTGCTGATGTTGGGAATGATATATGCTTCCATTGTAAGAAACCCAATCACTTCAAACGTGATTGTCCTGCTTTTAATAAGCTTAAGACGGGTGTCAAAAAGGAGAGAAGAACATTTAAGAGAACTCGGATGGCATTGCTCACTGAAGAGAGAAAGAAGATCCAAATTCAACTTGATGCTCTGGATATTGAGTCAGATTCTAAAAATGAGGATTCAGAGGACTCAAAATTATTATCACCAGAATTGTGCGGGATTACTCACGATGTTATTGACTTTAGCCTCAAGAAGAATGATTTGTGCGGAGTTGCTGAGATAGTAGGTCGCGACATCTCCAACATTGAAGAATGACTTATGGCTGATGAGGTAACAAAAACATCACAATTCTTGTTCTATGAAAGTGATGATGATGACATTAAGAATTTGGAATTGGTCAAGAGTGAACTTGATCGATATGAGAGATTATTTTTTGTTGTTGAGTCAAAGACCAAAATTCTGAAAAGAATGCAATGAAACTCTTGAAAAAGAGATTTCTAATTTGACCGAGGTATAAGTGATTAAAGATGCTGAAATAGCATCTCTGCAGTCTCAGATATCAAAGAATTAAAATTCTCATGAACTAGCCTTGAGAGAGCTAAATGTGAATTTGAAGAAACTTCTTTATGAAAATGAAGAACTTAGAAAGAAAGAGGTTTCTTTCAAATTATTTGCCAAAGCTAGTGACACTCTCACGGAAGTTCAATCATATTTCAAAGACCCTTTTCAGAAAGGAGGACTTGGACTTGATGCCCAATCAAGTAATTCCACTCCTCTGAAGAAAAGTGATGGAAGGTTGAAATTGTAAAAATTCTTACAACTGAAAGGTTCCAAAGAAACATATAGCATGGCAAGAAAGCTAAGATTCTTGACAAAGGTAAAATAGTTGCGACCAAACCTTTGAAGGAACATCAAGTCCCAAAGAAACATGTGGAAAAGGTTTCTGAAAAGAAACATTATCCTTTAACTCGTGATCATCCATAATGTTGTATGACTAGGAAAGGAAGTATCACCGGTTTGGGTGTATTTCCTACTGTACCATTTTATGGATATAAGGATGACGCAGAAACTAGTGAGGCTGCTGAAAATCATGTTTAGAAAGCCAATGGTGCTCGAAATTGTATTGGCTACCGTGCTATCGGGAAGGTCCAAATACAACAATATAAGGAAGGACAAGAGCGATGGAGGAAATCTAGAATTGTTTATAGAAATTATCAGAAGTTGAAGCAATCCCAAGCCACTGAAAATATGAATGCCAGGGCTTAACAAAACTTGGCCAGGAAAACTAAGCTAGCTGAAAAGCAAACTTAGGAACCTGACAGGTCTCTAAAGCCACCATGAGTATCACCAAGGAACACACCAAGAAGAAAGATCGACATGAGATCCGATGATCCTAAGATTCCTCCTTGTGTTCCAAGTAGACAAAAAGCTACTCCTAAAAGATTCATTCAGAAATGGATTCCCACATGAAGAGTGATTAGTTTAAGTGGTTCAGTTTCTGAAGCATGAACCTAACTCATGTTTCGCGTCATGGACTAAGGCTCAATGGCTATTGGATAGTGGATGTGGGAAGCACATGATAGGAGACAAAGCAAACTTGGTTGATTATAGAGTATGTGATACTGGACCAAACATCAGGTTTGCTAGAGAAGAATTAAATCCTTCCATAAGATTTGGCAACGTCATATTGGGATCCCTTACGATCTCTGATTTATTACATGTTAAAGGTTTGAAATATAATCTTCTATGCATGAGCCAATTTGCAAATAGGGGATATTCGGTGAAAATTAAATCGAAGTTCTGCAAATTGATTGACAATGAGTCAAAGCAGACAATCTTGGTTGCTAGGCGGAAAGGAAGTCTATATGTCGCTGATTCGACATCTGCCACAACTGAAGAATGTCTCATGGTGAGTCAATCAGGTCACACTGAAGAACACTGGTTATGGCACAAGAGAATGAGTCACTTGAATTTCAAAACTCTGAACAAACTTGTCAAGAAAGAGTTAATGGTTGGATTACCTAAAACAACATTCAGAAAGGACGGTTCCTGCTCTGCTTATCAATTTGGGAAACAAACCAAAACCTCTTTCAAGTCCAAAACCAGACCTTCATGTGTTAGTCCACTGCAACTATTACACATGGATCTTTTTGAATCATCTGTAACTACTTATGCAGGAAAGAAGTATGGTCTTGTTGTTGTAGATGACTTCTCTAGGTTTGTCTGGGTTTTCTTTCTGAAACAAAAATCTGATGCTAGGGTGGAGATACCAAACTTGCTGAATAAGCTTGATGTCATGAAAAATGATAAGGTATCTGCAATAAAAATAGACCATGGTATTGAATTTGTCAACCAGTACATAAAAGAGTTTTGTACCTGCAAAGTTATACAACATCAACAATCTTTTGTAAGGACACCACATCAAAATGGTGTTGCTAAAAGGGACCCTTAAAGAAGCTGATGCTGATGCTGGACAATGCTAGCTGATGTTGAAATAAGTGAAATTTATTGGGTTGAATCTATAAATACAACATGCTACACTCAGAACAGATATTTGATAGACAAACACCATGACAAAACTCCTTATAAGCTTTTGGTTGGTAGACCCCCTAATATCAAACATTTGAGGGTGTTTGGTTGTAGATGTTTTGTTCTTAACAATGAAA